>CALSCE010010634.1:3404702-3462005 GCA_943593645.1 Bovichtus variegatus
TCTATCTATCTATCTATCTATCTATCTATCTATCTATCTATCTATCTATCTATCTATCTATCTTTATATATATGTCTATATTTATGTCTATCAACCTATATTTTTATCTATATTTCTATCCATCTATCTATATTTATATCTATCCATCTATCTTCTCTCTCTCCCTCTCTCTCTCTCTCTCTCTCTCTCTCTCTCTCTCTCTCTCTTTCTCTCCATTGCTGTCTTGCTTTCATTTCTATGATGCTGTAGTAATAATGGTAGCCATCTTTATCTTTGCATTCTCTTGCTCCATGTAGTCGTGCTCAGCGTGCGCGCGTATGTGTGTGTGAGGGAGAGAATAGGCACATGCATTTTGGGAGTGGTGTTCCCTGGGTTGTTCCCAGTGCTGATTTCTCTCTCTCTCCCTCCCTCCTGCTCTCTCTGTCTCTCTCTCTCTCTCTCTCTCTCTCTCTCTCTCTCTCTCTCTCTCTCTCTCTCACTCTCTCTCTTGGGAATGCTTTCACTAACTCAATTATTCATGTTTTCACATTAACGGGGGACCTTCTCTCGGTGCTTTCACTGTGTAAATGGAAAAGGAGGAATTCTCTTCATCTGTGGTGACCTTGTGTGTATAAATGGTATCTTGCATGGGATTTCTCTTTTCAAAAGACACACATTTGCTGTTTTGTAAGTAGGTGTCAATTTAAAGTATCGTAGTTACAATTAGATTTTATTTTAAGTCAGACATTACTGCAATGGACGGTCTGGCTTGGCTCAGTCGTCCCTGTGAGTGAGTGATGAGCGAGTGTGGGTCCTCAGTGGTTAGACTATAAATGTATTAAGCAATTTACTGCCCAACAACAACTGTTGTCAGGAATACGACATTGGCTACCAGCATGCTACATATGGTTAATGTAAAAATCACTGTATGTGGCTGGAACATGATGGAAGCCTGTTCCAACAGTCCATTAAAAGACAAGAGAAAAGTAGATGATTTTTTCAGTTGGCATGTCTGGCTACTTTATGACTTGAATGAAAAGAAACAGCTAATGTTTGTCAAATAACCTGCTAGCTTGATTGTTTTGCTTCACTAATTCTAATTGAGAGGAGAGGCTTGTTTGCTAGTTTGTTTGCTAGTTTGAGTCCAGAGGGGCTAGCATCACTGTGTCAATGCGCTAGCTTTAGTTAGCAGATGCTGCATTATTATTTCATCTAATAGGAGGAAGAGCCTTATATTATTCTGCGCTCATGTCAGCATCCATGTCCTCTGGAAAACTACAACATGAATATTCGCATGCCACATGACGTGAATTTGGCATTAGCTCTTAGCTAGCCTGTAACTATAGCTACAAATGTTACCACCGTAAAAATGTTCATATGCGATAGCAATATCTTATCAGGCTGTTATGTGAGCACGAGACGCTGCCGGGATTCTATTTCAGCAAAATAAGAAAACACTGCATCTGCATTATATTGTCAAATTCATATTTTAAAGATAATTGAAAAAGAATCACCTAACTACTGATGTTGGGACACATTTCTCCAGCGTTGGACACTCCTCTCAGGGGGTTTCTTTAACCAGGTCAATTAACTGTCTCTGGTCTTAACCAAGCAGTTTTAGCTGCCTAAACCAGAAAATACACAAGTACATTTGGAAGATAATGAGAAAACAATCTTCCATAAAGACAGTTTTGTCGTGTAGGAATGAGGACTGGTTGTTCCCTGTTAGTAATGAGTCTGTCTTATCATAAGCTGCAGATAATCACATTTAAAACAAGGCAGTAGTGGTTTGCAGATGAGGGACTAACAAACTAGTGACAACCGGTCCTCCAAAGCTGTAACAAAACACAAAATGAGTTTGATGTCTCAGTTATGTGTCTCCATTGCAATATTAAACAAGGAGAATGCAAAAATAAAAAAGTTTTCATCTTATTTCACCCTAGACTTGAAGAGGACAAAATGTCCTGTTCTCTGATGAAAAGGGAGCCTGTTTCATTCACACACCAAAAATACGCAGGTGCTACACCCACAGAAGAGTTATGTTAGGGTAGTGGTTGTGATACACTAATGTAAAAAGGCACCTCAGCATAATGAGCTCTCACAGTTAGCAAAAAGGGATTTTCGTAGCAGGAGAATACTTTTCTTCAGGCTTGTACCATAGCAGAACCTTTTGTGCTGCTAAAAGCAACCACTTTACAAAGGTTTTCTTTAGCATCGTGCTCAAATGGTTCTACATAAACATTGATGTTGCCATGACCAACACTGTTGCACAATGGCACAATTTCAAGACTGTTTTATGTACCACAGTGAGTTCTTACTTTTTTGTATATTATACAAAATGGGCCTCATCGATCCATTACTGTTTTGTTGTATATACAAGCCGATCATGAACAAAAACATCCAATATTGACAGCATTACTTATGCTTACAAGCCCAGCCAGTACTGACTGGCCCAGAGAGATGGGCGTCGATTCCTGGTCATCCTGTTGGGAATTTTCCTTTCTACCCATGTTCTACTGGGTGTCCTCTCATGGTTACGTGGACTGGAGACAAACAGTATAACTCAAAAGACCGTCTCCATTAAAACTGTGATGCATTGAACCCGTGACCACTTGGAAGGACTCTGTCACCCTGAAATAAAGACTTGGAAGTCATTTAGCTAATCCATCAGCATCATTATACACACCAATCACATAACACGGTTCAAGTCATTTTAAGACAACAATGATTATTTTACTTAAGAAGAATGGAAACAGTATTCAGAACGAGGAAAGATGCAGGCAGGTAACAGATGGCTTGAACATGCGGTCACATAGGAAGAGCTGGCAAACCTTCCCACTGTACTGTATATGAAGGAGCTATAAGCACATGAGCAGGAGCCATGAGGGAGGTCCCTGATTACAAGGCTAGGCAGGGGATTCACAGAGGCAAACTTAGTGAGGGCATCTAGTGGACAGGTGTGGTACGACCAGGTGTGGAAAATGACATAAACCACAGAAAGGAGGACAAAGAACATCTGAGAGAGAAGAGGGGGTGGCAGGAAATGGAGCTGGTGTTGCCATCATATGCATATTATCAGATGTACATCATATCAGACGTGTATCAACTCAATAGTCCTGCATCTAGAACTCTGGACTAAGGTCAGTAGGTGACAATCAAGTGTCATAACAAGGTGGACAATTGTAACAATCATTGTTTCCTGCAACACAAATGTCCCCAGCCCATCTGCTGCGTGGTGAAGCTTTACTTCCACCTGCTCCAGTCTGTCCAGTCAGCCTGTGGGCTGTGCAGTGTGCTGCTGCCCTGGCTCCCGGGCTGTCTGTGCACCCATGGGAAGAATTGTGTTTTCTCCCCTGCTGTTCAGTCACCGTGCTTGCTGGGTAAGCGGAGAGCAGATTAATGCAGAGCCGTAGATGCCAACTTCATTGCATCAACATTTGTTGATGCAATAAAAAACGATACTCTCCTTTGACAGGATATAAAGTCCAATGGACAGTTTAAATTGAACAGACCAGGTTATGACCTAATATGTACAGCAGCAGGGCTACTGTGTAGATGTCACTTTATTCATCAGCCTATTGTATGTATGGCTATCCACATCCACAACATGGCGTTGTGGGTGTGCAGGTTGCTGTGTGGAGAAAGCTCTGTTGCCCCTTGCTAACAAGTGTGTGTGTGTTTATGTGTGTGTGTGTGTGTGCATGCGTGCATGCGTTCACATGCACATGCGTGTGTGGGAGAGAGAGTCTGTATGCCAATAATTATCTGACCAAGTGCCATGTTGGCATGTAGTGCATAGAGACAGGTGGCTGTAAAGGAGGTGGCAGAGAATGAAAGAGGCACATTATTTTCATTGGATGATAGAGAGAGATGGAAAAACCTTAAAGTTGCAGACAGCGAAATGTCCCATTTTTAAGACTTTTAAGCTTTCATGTATCATGCCAAGTATTCATTTTTTCACCTGATTTTTAATCAGGGTTTAGTATCTTTATGAAAAACTTAGTAATTTTAGCCATTTGGATATTGCTATATTTTAGTCAACCAAACAAAATGTTCATCTGTAATTTTAACCTTGTTGCTTATCTGTTTAAGGCAGACTGTAAGGTTCCAGCACAGAGTCCATGTCCCTCCGCTCACTTAATCCAGCTGTCATTAGAAACTCTCACTCACTGTCACTCTGGCTCACCCAGCATTACTACAATGTGTTCTCAAAATGCACATTCTGTTTAATGTCTGAGTTTAGCTTACATGCACATCCACAGTGCTTGATAATGTTTCATTAACCTAACATAAATGTTAGAGTGCCGGCCTGCATTTCTTCATGGTTCGGCTGTTTTTTTGTTGCTTCTTGTCTCGTTTTCAGTGCAATTGTGGATGAACTTGTTTTGCCAGCATGCTCGCACCAGATCAATTGAAATTAGCTTCCTTTTTTTTTACAATGTTCATATTGGTAGCACTGACCAGCTAAGCAAATTAGGTTAGTTAGGAATGCAGCTATTTTTATTATCTATTAACAATGCCAATATTTCCTTAATTAATCCAATGATGGATCAGAAAATATCTGACATTGTTATCACAATTCCCAGTACCTAAGGAGTCATCTTCATATTTCTTGTTTTGTCCAGCTTACAGTCCAAACCCCATGCAGTATACTGTCACATAAATGATTAATAAATGATTCAAATAGTTTCAGGTTAATTGTCTGTTGGTTGCAATTCAATCAACCTGAAACTATTTTAATAATTTATTAACCATTTATGTGATAGTAGACTAAAACAAAAGTGTATCTTTTATTGATCCTTCTAGACAGCTGTGTTTATTGTGGTTGTCTTAAAATTCTTTTTGATTTATATTCAAGTGCCAGCGATGGTAACTTTGCAGCCATCTGTGCATAGACATTTGTGGACAGAAATGTCCCCTACTGTACCTCCTACGCATAAATGCAGCTCAGAGGTTGACATGTAGTTAACTTATATTTACTGTCAATACCACGTGAAGTGAGGATGGCTGCCATGCTGCTAGTTGTGATGGAACTGTACCAGCACTACATGTAACTGTCTTCATGATTAAAGTTAGAGTGACCACTTACAGCTGTAGGTGGAGTGGTCGTCCACCAGTCAGAGGGTCGGTGGTTCGATCCCCAGCCTCTACAGTCAGCATGTCAAAGTGTCCTTGAGCAGGATACCGAACCCCAAATTGCTCCCGATGGCCAACAGTGTGTGAGTGTGAGTGTGTGTGTGTGTGTGTGAATGGATATCTCTGATGAGCATGTGGCACCTTGTATGGTAGCTTCTGACTCTGCGTGAAATAGTGTGAATGGGTGAATGCTGACACGCTTTGAGTGATTGCAACTATTGGAAAAGTGCTATATAAATGCAGAACATTTACTTACTGTGTTCTGCCACATGTAGAAACACACACAACAGTAAACAATGACATTTTATTTAGTGTTAACAGAAGGCTTTGTATCCACACTATTGCAACTCCAGTAGGCTAATATAAGTGAGTTTCTGCAGACTGTGTACGACCCAATTAAAAAAGTTGCTTCCACATGATAACTGTCCTGAACTGGAGTGAATTATTACTTCGTCCACAGCAGCTTGAGAAGGTCCATTTCAAAACTCAATAGAATGCTTTTAATTGATGCGATGGATTACGTTAGAACACAATATAAATATAAAGTGTGGTTGACAAATCACTACATCGTATTAAATGAAATACCCTGGCCTCAAGTAACAATATAAGGTGTGTTAAATTGATCCAGTTCTAACAGGATGGAAAACTTACATCAGCACTCTTTTCTAAAATGTTATCTAGTTTCATTACAACAAGTAACATTTTAGGCTGCACTTAGCTCTCTACTTATACACTCATGTTATGCAAGGGGACAGGTTTGCACCTTCAGTGGATTTACACTTTATAGAAACAACCCGGTTTGGGGATGTTTTCTGAACAATAAGGTGAGCATCAAAGTGGATGGACACATTAATGACTGGAAGGATTGAAAAGCGAGAAAGGTTTTGGAGCGTCACTTTGGACATAAAGAGTGGATCGGACTTCTCTTCAGTGTAGACTTTGTAGAACAAACAAAGGTCATAGGACATCAGACTCTTTACATTAAGTAGGTGCTAGTTGGGGAAAGAGAGGGGGGGCTGTGCTGCAAATTGTGAGTGGGAATGGTTATTTATATACTTTGCAGAGTGTTGGATGTAATGATTGAAAAGTGTGAGCATGTTTGGATCTGTGATCGAATTGAGTATTTATTGTATTTTGAACTTGCATTCGTATTAGCTGCATTAGTTATCTCCCTGCCCAGAGACTGCATATGGAAATGAGCTAGTAAAATCTGGTACAATACATCTCTTCTCCTTGTGTGAGATTAATGTTTCTGTACATGGTTCCTGACAAATGCATGTAATAAACTAAACTAAACTAAAAACACTTAGATTTTTCTCTCTGGTTTTCACATTTGAATACAGATTATCTAATAGGTAATGAACAACTTCAAAACATATCTCACAATTTAAGTTAATTGCTTTGTCTCCTCTATTACACACACAGACACACGTACACACTCTCACACACACACACACAATGCGAGGTGTACTGCCTATATGTTATTTTGCTGTGTTTTTTTGTTATAGGAGCCAGTTTCAAAGGTCGAGAATGAGAACGAGGCCAGTGAGACGATGGGCAGAGTGGATGAAGGAGTAGAGGAGTTCTTCACCAAGAAAATCATCCCTGACTATGCACTGTGAGTTAGACACACACACACGCGCGTGCGCACACACTCACACACACACACACACACACATACACACACTATTCCTCTTCGCTAAATATCCACTTAAAACAGCAATAAACTGGGAGTGAAATTTTTGATATCTACTTATTGAAATCAATATAACATTTTTTTAATGGCTGAAAGCCATGATTGACTGATTGTACAAATCAATCAAAGAAGGGGGTTCTTCTTCTCACCTGCATCAAATAGTCTATAGTGGATAGTTTCTCTGACACAAACCCCAAAGTGGGTTCCACGGCACCCTGGGGTCTTCGAGACCCGCCAAGGGTGCTGCAAGATTGATCACATCATTGTTAATATATATTGTGCATTTTTAACAGCGTTATTTAATTTTCAAACATATCAAAAGAAAAGAAAAGAAAAAACTCAGTTTAATACGTCGTATGCTGCAGCTACTGACAACACACAAACAACTCACGTTTCTGGTCGTCATAGTAACAAACCACACTTTCTGCCGTCAGTGTTTTTCAGGAGCTCAGCAGTCAGAAAATAGGGACCTTTAGAACAAGTGATGGAAAGATTTTCAACCATTCTTGACACTTTAGAATAATAACTGGTGAGCAACAGCTTCTACGGTCATAATTGTGTTTTAGCATCAAGAAGGGCAAAGGCCTCTCCTGAAAACTGCTGAAATAAAGGTGTATTGTTGTGGAATAAACATGTTTGTGATTCCAGCCGTGTAGCTGTCTGTGTGGAAAGCATGGTGAATGTTTGTGTGTCCCTTCAGTGTAACACTTCATAAACACACGTCCCTTGTCTGCATTCTGTCCTGGACCTGCCTGAGTTTCAGTTCACTGAACACACAATGATTAAGATGCCTGTATTTTAGCCAGATATTAAGAATACATTTCAATTTCTGTAATCGCTCAATTAGTCTGTCTGACACTGTTTGGGAGTGCGTTCATTCGTCCTTGTCACTGTGACGACATCTACTCGATGTCATTTTCAGTCAACAGCAGTGGCTAAAATGAGTAGGCCTGCTGTGTCAAAGGGTCCCTTACTAGCTTTTTCCAGCATCTCACAGTCTTCATCAGTGAACTGGTTCAAGCATCATCACATAACCCATCACATAAGTGGTGGCATATGGAGGGAGATGGTAACCCTCTCATGTTTGTTAATGCATCCAATACAACTCAAACTCAAATTATACTCCATGTCCGTCTAGGGATTTCCAGACATCCAAAGTAATATGAACAGAGCCATGTCAGCTAGCTGCCCTCTGTTGGCGTCCATACATTTTCATTTGAACTCTTTGTTGACACCAGCCACGTAGCAAGAGCAGCACTGCGGCAGCTGTATCACAACCCTGTACTGTAAGTGGAGGAAAAAGATTTCAAGCCTGAAAAATGTTTCACCCCCGACCAGTGTAGGCAGCAGCAGTAGTTCAAATGGAAGCATATCTGTTCGTCACCGAAGGATTAAAAAACTCTATACTTGATTTTGACAAACGGTCAGATTGTAACCAAAATCATTCGGGGACAATGAATATCCAGAACAAATGTCATGGTCATCTGGCCAGGAGTCATCCAGATAACGTGCTTTGGACCGAGGTGTGGAGCGGAGTGACAGACTGACCAGGCCCCTCACTGGGGGGTTTTAGCTTGGTGGGCTGTTGGCATGACCCTTCTTGTTGTGTTGTGTAGCTGAATTGAGCATGTGTCTTGAGTCCTGTAGCAGTAGTTGTAGTACTGAGTGTCTCTTCTTGTCTGTTGCTCTTTCTGCTGTCTCCCTGCTGCAGAAAAGGCCGGTGGGAGGAGTCAATCCCTGCCCAAGCCACTCCCTCAGAGTCGAGCTCCACCCCCTCAGCCTCAACCCCCTTTTCCTCTTCGTCTGACAATATCACCTCCTCCCCCAGCACCACTGTCACCTCTCCCTCTGTCCCATCTGCTGACACATCCTTTACATCCACTGATGTTCCACCCCTCTCTATATCCTCCACTCCCCCCACCCCCTCTTCTGTTACCTCCACCACCTCCTCCCCCACCACCACCACCACCACACTTCCCACCAAAAACATCAAGAAAAAGTTTGGCGACTTCTTTGCCTTCAAGAGGGCTCGAGCCAGCAGAGCTGCCAAGGCTGGAGGGGGAGAGGGAGGAGGAGAGGGGGTGAAGGTCAAAAGGACCTCCATTGCTGACCTCATTCGACCCCTCCGCGAGGCCAAAGAAAGGGAGAGAGAGAGGGAGAGAGAGAAGGGGAGAGGGGCAAGGTCAGTGGAGGATGCTAACGTTTCTAATGATGCCGCCACCACAGAAGGAACCATTGCCACCAGCCACCATCTTGCAGGCGATGCAAGGAGAACGATGGTGCCTGCTAAGACATTAACCATGACGACACCTTCCAGTGAGACCACTCCCTCTTACCCCAACATCGCCACAAGCCCTGACCTTACCACTGCCATGCTTTCCAACATGGAAGAAGATGCAGTTCCTGTCTTGCCCGGTCGCACCCCCAGTCCTGTGGTCGCCTCCCTTCTAACCGAGCAGGAGAGGAGCAGCGTGCAGGTGAAGGAGATGTTGGGAGGGACTCCATATGGAGAGAGGAGACTGAAGGTGACCAAGAGGTCACTGAGAGAGGGCAAGAGCCAGAGTCTCATACTGCTGACGGGATTAGAGCCTGAAGACAAGGATGACACACACAGTAAGGTCAGTCTGACAACACACTGATATGGAGATGAATTTGTCTCAATATTGTTTGTGTGAACAGATCAACAATCCGAGTGTACATGTCTAATGTGTAAATGTAAATCACCTTCCACAAATGAAAAAAAAAAAAATTATTCTTGGAATTGGGTATATAAACAATTATAATTTAACAACAACAACATTATTCCTGCCCTACTGTAGGGACGTGAATAGAAGATTATTCACTATTAATGTAAAGTGGTATTAGTACTACTTATTAGCAATAAAAGGACTACAACATGTGAAGTCCAGACTGAGGACTGAACAGGCTCTTAATCAGAGTCTTGCTCAGACTGAGAGTTGAAAGATGAGACATGTAACAAGAACTTATCAGTAAAATATGTGTTGGCAGCAGCTGATTCTTCAAAAGCTGGAGACATTTAGAGTCTCCATTTTCAGTTGTTACCAGAATGAAACACGACCGTTTCACTGTAAAAGTTGTTAGATTTGCTGCGATCAGCTGCAGGTTTTTCTGCTGGGTGTGTTGAATTTTCATCGTGTGCGTGCGTGTGTGTGTGTGCGTGTGTGTGAAAATGCATATTTACCATTTTAAATGTCTATGTATCGTCTTCCAGAAACATGTATCTGAGAGCACATCTAGTTTTGAACAGAGGCTTCAGGTGATGCTGCACAGGATGGGCGTGGCCAAAAGTCCACCTGCCGACACCAAAACGAGTCAGGTAGGATGGGTGTGTGTGTGTGTGTGTGTGTGTGTGTGTGTGTGTGTGTGTTTGTGTGGGGGGAGTCATTAGAACACGTTCAGACCACGTAGGCCATCAGACAGCCTGAAGTGTGTGGGAAATGTAGCACTTCAATCTGATGTGATAAATAGTAAGACAATGTGAAATAACTGACACGTATTAGTTCGGCCAGTTCTCAGTGAATTCAGGTTGTGTACATTTGAGTGGCACTGCAGCGTGCTCACACACTATGGTGTACTCTGACCCCTCAGCAGAGCATAACATGTGGAGGTGGTGGAGGGGACTCCACTGTGCCCAGAGGCCTCCTCACACAAACAAGGATTCTGCTCTATTACAAATTGGGTCTTATTCTCATACTTTTCATTCCTGTCGCTCACCATGTTAAGAGCATCACGATGACACCACTGAGACACAGTCAGAAGCGCGAGCAGACAGACAGAAACAAATCCTGCAGCTTCACAAACGGAGGTGAACAGTCACACTGTCTGCTGTAGTATTCATCCCGGTTTACTGACCCACTTCCTGCTCCAACTTTGATCCATATTTCCTGTAGCTGTGCTCACACGGTGTTCCTGTGTAATCAGGGCTTATTAGCAACGTTTAGATCATCTGAGTAAGGATGGACAAAACAACCAACCCAAGTGTGTATCCCAAATGTATCCCTTAATCTGTCCTGTTGTAAATACTCGTGTATTATTACTTTAAGATCATAGTTGTAGAAGATAAACCGGTCTATAACGTCATAATTTCTCTGGATTTTATATATATTGTTCAGCCAAGTGCAACAGCAAGGTGCTGATCAAATGTTGCGTAGTTTCATTTTGCCCAACGTGTCTTTTGCAGAATAAAGACGAGGAGCTGAGAAAAGCCAACTCTGAAGGTGAGTGTGCGTTTTTGTCAGCTTCAATCCTTTTTATACAGTATCACTCTACAAATCTGAACTTTCAACTTAATAATATTAACGAATATTACAGTCTTCAGTCATTAACACTGCAAAATCAAGCTGGAAAGTATAAATTAAAGCGATTTCAAGTGATGTGCCAGCTGGTGCCTGAATCCTAAATAAATCTAGGGAACTAATTTGTGTAACGTTTATGTGATATTCTTAAAGTTTTATGATCCCGTAAATAACAAAACTTTTTATTGTGATGATATTTAATGGCAGCACCTTCAGTTAGGTTTAGATAAGAGCAGTTGATGACTTTCAGCTGTAGGACTTCATTAGAATGGCTTCAGTCGAGCCCGGCGTTCATGTTGCATTACATGTACCGTGCCCCTCGGCCACACTGCTATCTACTGTCTCTGTCCCTCAGGTGCTATCCTGGACAAACCTGTACCACCTCCCACATACATGAAGCCCAGAACCATGTCCACTTCATCAGGTATCAATCTCATCTACCCCCATATCTTTATAAATAATAACAATACTCCCATGTGTCGAGCCTAATGAGGCGATCCTGTAAGTATAGTGTGTGTAAACAGAAACACATTTCAATTGGAATAATGTCAATTTCACTTGTATAATTTGGAACAAATTTGAGATAGATTGATGTGTCAAAATCATATCAGAGTTTCTATGGGCCCAAAGCTAGCATCTGTAGATATGCACTTTTTAAAAAAATAATAGAGCACAGCACAATTTTGTCATTTATAGCAAACTTTTTTGTGGACCCGCTGGCACGGCAGTGGCCACTTTGAAAATTGCTGTTGTAATGTACAATATGTAGCCTTTTTTTCATGTTGTTGTTTTCAGTCACAATACATTGTTGTCCTCCTGTGACCTAGACGAGCCAATGACATCATCAACATGGCCCCTGGCCTGAGTTGTGTGATGCAGCGGTCAGTGTGGCGCACAACCTTCCTGCTGTGTCTGGCGTCTGCTGCCGTGCTCTGCTTGCTGTGCTTTAGTCTACATCTGCCTGAACATCTGTCCTGCCTGCACTCACAGAGAGTGTCTTCTACTGAGTGACTGTCTCTCTCGCCCTGTTTCCAGCAGACCCCAGGCATCCTGTGAGAGCGCTGGACCCTATTCGACAGGACCCTCCCCTTCAACCAAAACCCAGCGTCCCCGAGCGTCCCACTGGCCCCCTGCCACCCAAACCTGCCGTCGCAGCCAAGCCTCCCCTCCCCACCCCGGGTTCTCCTGCAGGAGGAGGAGCCCGTCCCTCCTCTGCTCCTCCTTCCAGCAGCTCAGCAGGGAGAGTCCAGCTCAGAGCACACACTCATGATGGCAGGCCGGGGGAGACCACAGCACAGGTAATACAGCACTTTCAGAAGTAACGCCTCACACCCAGTGGCCAAGCTGCCATGTCATGTTGTTATATTAGAACTCATAGAAGACATAACTAACATGAGAGAACTTGGCCAGCACGTGAGGGACGTAAACAATGCAGTGGCCCTTACTTTGTCAATGCAATAATGTTTGTTCAGTAAAGAGATGTTTCGGTCATTATTATAGAAGTCATAGATTAATCCCCACAAGATTAGATTATATATAATTTAACTGTCATTGCACACAGTTTAGCATATAACCACATAATGCAAATGTATTGTACAGTATAATGACAAATTGGTCATTTTGTTAAATGCACTTCACATTTTTCACATCATTTATACATAAGATACCTTAAGATGTAGGAGAGAAAGACAAATACAACTCCTACAAAATGAAATAATAAATTAACACAGTGAGGTGAATTTGATATTTTGTCAACAGCAGCACAAACTACAACTTCCAAAAAGGACAATACAGTTAAATCATTCATGACAGAAGGAGTTATTGCAGGACTGCTTTGATTAGACTGTATTCTGTGGAGCTAGGTGTATCACAAAAACTGCCCACTTCCATATTGGCACAATTATCATTTGCCTCCATATGCTCATGACAAAGCCGTCATATCGTTCGTGTCACGGCCTGCTGAGCACTCTCTGATCTTCATCCCTAGACTGAAAGCCAGGAACATCCCCTGGGTGGGGTAGCCTCAGCTCCATCCTCCAGGAAGGAGCTGCTTCCTCCAGCCCCGTCTGCTTGGAGGGGTCCCAGCGCACAGGATCGCTCTGAGAAAGCACAATCAGTGACCGATGGTACGTCTTACTGAACTCAGAAACCAAACAATTCATCCAAATTAGAGTTGGATTGGATTTTATGAGAAGTCAGCGGTTCAGTTAGAGGAGGCTCCTGGATCCCCACAGCCCCACGCATTTTACAACTCCGGGCCATTATCACCTTCATGTAAAATGAATAAAGATGTAACGTTTGCACAGCAGAGAGATGTTTTGATTAGGAAATTGACCTACATTTATGTAGATTTATAATAATACACCTTTTGTAGTCAACGTTAAAATTCAGGTTGGTAAGTTTAAGATTTAGTAACCACTGGAGTAACTGAAGAAAAGCTGATTTAAAGCCCCGTGTGTGTGTGTGTGTGTGTGTGTGTGTGTGTGTGTGTGTGTGTGTGTTTGTGTGCATACTTTCAGAGAGTCTTCCTAAGCCACGGCAACACATGAAGCCCCTTCCGCAGCGCAGAGCCGTGTCCGTCCATGAGGACACTCTGGCCATGACACAAGGTCAGTGTTCAATGAAAAAAATACATTCTGGTTCCATTGAATACCAAAAGTATGAACAGTCAGGTTAGAAATATGCAAACGATGTAAGAGCGGTAACATTAAACCACAAGTCTGTGAAATGTTGCTGAAGTGATTTACACATGCTGCAGATTTTATAACGTTATTTTATGAGTTTTTGTTTTTGCCACAAGACTCCAGTTAGAAGAATGTCCACTTAGAATTGATTCACATTGACTGGAGCAGAAGCTTGGAAGACGATAGAATTTGCTGGCTCTTGAAATTCTCCTTTTTACTGTGTGGACTCCAAATCCCAAAGTGGTAGTTTTTCCGGTTGGGCATGACATGCCGCTCATGCAGACTTGAATCAACTGCTCTGTGCAGCACGGAAACAAAATACCACGTGTACCAACTTCATAAACAATATAGACTAAGACAGTGCAACTTAAAGTAAAGCAAAGTCTACTTGTGAGCCATCGTCCTTGGTTTCATATCTCTGTGAGTTATGACCAGTTGACTTTTTCCCTGATTTATTAAAATCAGTTTTAGATTTTTACACAATATAGAGGTACAATTATTCATTAATTAACAAGAGAAAAAAGCTAATATAATAGGAACATCTGAAAAGAATAAATATCATTTTGGGATCCTTTTTCTTTTAATTCTGCTTTCGTATCCTGCCACTCAGATTTATCCTGCAACCACCCAAGGGGAACCAGCTGTGGACTAAAAGACACATATTTGACATGGCAGACTCTGCCAACACTTAAAATCTGTGAAAGTGAAATTAAAGTTAACCACAGCGTCTCCACCCCCTGCTGCTGTTTAATTATCACCCTGTGGTCTCATGGAGAACTCTGAAACAAACTGACATTTTACTTTTCTTTTGTTAATATATGAATACTTCATTAATTCAGCTGTAGACATGAGTGTGTGTCAGACTGTGTCTTTTAATGTGTGGTTGGCATTTAGAGTTTGTTTTCACATACGGTCAGAATTAAAGGTCAACTCTTGGTCTCCGTCTCCATCTCTCTCAGAGCTGAAGGCAGTGTTACAGAGGTCACCCATCCGTTTCCGGGGCAACAGAGGGGACCTGCCCACCTGCACTGAAGATCCATCCAGTGTGGAGGAAGCACAAAGAACTCAGGAGGGTGAGAGAGGTGTTCATCAGCCACGCTCGTAACTTTACTTTCCATCTTTCTCGATCTTAGATTTCGTTGTTTCTCTTCGTCTCTGCGATCTAAACACATCCTTCCGTCTGTCTGTTCTTCATCCATCCATCCGGTGACGCAGGGAAGCAGAGAGCTGAAGAAAAGAAGAAGGCGGAGCTGAAGGCAGAGAGAGGCAGGACGGGCTGTGAAGGGACGCTTGCTGAAACGAATCACCCCTCTCCAGGCTCAGCGTGTCCCTCCTCCACAGCTCAGGCACCCCGACTCTTCAGTCCAACTGCAGCTCCCCCTATCCTGGAGAGGCCTCCAGCACTAACCCAAAGCCTGGAAAAGCCTCCTGTGACCCCCACATCCGTGAAAAGGAGCCCCAGCATAGCCCCACCATTTCCCCAAACTCTAGAAAAACTGCTGGTGTCCCCACCACCCCGAGAAAAGAGCCCCAGCACAATCTCAGCTGCGTCTGAATCCCCAGATAACCCCCAAGTGAGCCCTCTGTCCCACAAGAAGAAAAGCCCCGGCACGGTACCAGCCACAGTGGATGTGAGAACCAGCACACAGGAGAGAGGAGAGGCGCTCTATAAACAGCACACAATGAAGGCAGAGCCAGCAGACCAAAGAACTGAGCCCCCTCTCTCTGAATAACACACACAGGCGGACTAATATAAGAACAAACGACACACCTGGGAGGGAGAGGAGGGAGGGGTCTGTGACATCACTGAGATCAGAAACTGGGAGGGTATACGGAGTCTGAGAATAGCATGAATGTTCTACCCTCGTGTAGAAAACAGCTGCTGTGTCCCATGTCAGGGTGTTCTCTTTAAAAGTCCCAGAACTACATGTTGCAGCTACCTTCTGCACAGTTCTGGCTGTTTCAGGTGAATAACACAAACCTTCCAGTGGTCAAATACCTGCGAATAACCTGCAAAAATCAAACCAACTTCTTCTGCCGCCAATAACCTGTTTGAGTGCAACATTCTGAAAATAAATGCGATTTAAAAAAAATCTTTACGAGTTGATTAGGAGGGCCCAATCTAGCATCTGTTTCAGTTTGTGTGTGGCAGTCCTTGTTCGTGCAAAACTGGTTGATATTGCACCCGGTGCTTATTTAACACAAACAGCAAATGTACAGATGTAAGCTGTGGCCTCCAACACACCGTGGGTCTGCAAACTGGGTCTTTAGTATGCTGGCAGCTCATCTTCTGACTGATGTCAAACATTGCTAGGAACTTCACTATAACTATATTCTCAATCTCTGAACATTGATAAACTGGCACCATAAAGCTGCAGGATAAGAAGTCAACTTAAGCTCAAGTTGAAAAACGTTTTGAACACTTTGAACTCGGCCTCAATTTGCACCATGCACGGCCAGTCTGCAGCCATTTGCATCTTTGCATTGAGTAAGGCTGCTCAGCTCTTACAATTCCCTTTGCATTCAGTCTGAGACAAACCTTTAAGACTCAATGATAGCTGAGTCCTTCCTGGAGTCTGAGATGGGACACAGTCAGCTTCAGCTAAATGAGTAAACTGACGAGAGAATCGGCTGGGTGGTTGTGAAATCTTTAGTGTCCACTCTCCACAAAAGGACGGCTCATTTAACGAAACGTTTGTGAGTCGTTCAACACAATTTGCCACATAAAGACACATTTCTATTACCTGCTTATACATATTATCGTTATGATTTGACAGGGGGTTTCAAGGCTCATGAAGTAAACAACAATCCTAAGAGTCTGTATCTTTTCACTTCGCCTTCTTGAATTATTTTTTTTCTCCAGAAGATGACCAGGTTTCTGGAAAAAGGCCTCTTCAACTACGTAGACATATTTCATTGTGATTTAGATTTAGGTAAATCATCTGCATTTAGACACATTGAGCTCATTTGCTCCCATTCTTTTTTTTTTTTCAATTGGGTATTTTTGGTAATGGAATGACTCAACATTTTCGATTGCATGATGTTTTAAATCCCACTTTTAATCCCCTCTTAATCCTCTGCTTATGTTTTTGTCACTAGCTGTTTGGGAGGGAGGTTTTTGTCCCAAACCAATCACTGTGACATCAATCTACTCAATGTGACTCTTCAGTCGAGACAGAAGCTGTGTTAGCTTTAGTGAATATCAGTTTGTTTGTATTATGTCAATCAAAGTAATCTGCTTTGCAACATGTCAAGCACGTTCATTTAAATGCTTACTATTACTACTGAGGTCCTGCAGTTTGCGTCGCACTCTCTTACAGACGCGGCACAGTAGAAAATAAGCTTTCTGTCCTGCTAGCATGTACATGCACTGACACTGACTGCTGAGATAAGATTTCCACTATGCCAGACACACGTTGTGTAAACTGCATGAATGATGAAGTACAGTACCAATCAGTTCATTGCTGAGATTTATGGATATCAGCCACGCTCAGGGAGATACCGTAAAGTTACTACATAAGAAGGGCCCATTATTGGTTAAAGTTGAGAGCCCACAGAGGTCATAGGTCTTCACTGATGCCAACATGTATGACAACACAGTGTCTATGCCATCTATGGTCAAATTAAGCATGTACCAGGATTTGCTTTTTACCGTAGTCATGTGAGCGTAATAAAAATCAGATGGGGCTCGTTGTTTGGGATAAAGGAGTCGGCACATCAGCAGCCGCACACTTTTATTTTTCTCTCCATAACGTTGTTTTATTTCTCTTTTTCATTACTTCATCAGTGTAGTTGGGATTCTTCTCCAGGTCACTAAATCCAGCTGTCGCTACTATTTTTAGGCACATAAACAATTTGGCAGGAGCAGTGATTCCCTTTCCTTACTCCTCTATCACTCTCGCTCTTTAGAGCACAGGTGAGGTCAGGGGGTGGAAACTGACAAACAACGAATTATGGACCAGATCTATTGCTTCCATCTAGCGCTCGCCACTAGATGTAACTTTACTGCAGGACCTCAATAGTACACAACAATTGTCATTGTTTAAGGTAATATTTGTCCTCCAGTAAGTTTGTCCTTTTAAATGGTGAATGGACTTGCATTTATACAGCGCCTTTCTAGTCTTCCGACCACTTAAAGCGCTTTTACAATACATGCTAACAGTCACTCACACACCGATGGCTGTGCCTTCGGGGGCAATTTGGGGTTCAGTATCTTGGCCGAGGACACTTGGACATGCGGACTGGAAGAGCCGGGGAACGACCCGCTCTACCTCCTAAACCACAGCTGCCCCACACAATAAGACTATCAAGGAAGAAAACAGCAATACACTTTGAATGCCATTTCCTCATGTACTTCAGGGGCCAACCGCTGAATTCAAGTTTTTCAAAAGCCCATGGATAGAACAGCATAGATAATGCCTCCAGTTTAACGTTCTCATTACAAGTTATTTACAACAGTCTCCTTATCTGTTTCAGTTTCATCCACTCTGGTCACCATATTGTTCAGATTCTGCCTCAGGCACAGTTCGATGATAACTTTAACTGAAGTTATGCTCACAAAGGCCTTGACTGGCTCAGTTGTTTTTCCAGCAGGGGAAACATCCAATCAGGAGAACAGCACCAGACCTTTGAATCGCTCAGTAAAATTTCAAATGTGAGTGGCAAACTTCGAGGTTTGGAACGAGGCTAAGATTAAGCTACATACAGTTTAAGGTTCTGCCTTAATTTGATGTTTATAGATTTTTTCTACCAATACCTCCCAGTTTTTCTTACACATTCTGCTCTTACTATAGAGAGGTGACTCCCAACATCTTGAAAAAGATATTTAACAATTAAAGAAATTAGCCCATTATTTTCTCACAATTTTTATACATTGAAAATGATGTCAATCCATTTCCTTTACAACATTTCTAACAATCCCATCATGTCATACATATGGGAAAAATATCTCTTGCCTTGTTGAGATGTTTTCACTTTAAAGCCTTTTTAGAATCTCCAGATTAACACACGGGACACTAAAGCTCTGCATGTTTCTGCATATTTCTGTGGAATCACATCGGGATGTGACATTTCAGGTTCAGTCATTGCATTAGACAACCACATACAGTATATGTGACCACCATGTCCATCACCTCACAGGAGAACCAGATATGACCAATATATAATCAGATATTGTGTGAGATAGCAACAGGAATATATTTATTCTATCAAACTCTCAGGGTGGCTGTGGAGAATGGTGTGTGTTTTGTAAGAGCAGACCTCAGCTCAGCTCCGTGCTGTCAGCGACCTGAGCCTGCGTCTCATCCTGGGGGGAAATTTATTTTCTACTGTCATGTTTATCTTTGCCTTGCACGCACAGAATATGTACAAAACTACATAAAGCATCAAAAACAAAAGTTACGAACAGAGTGTAAATCCATACCTATACTTGTTAATAATTATTAAAATTATGAATTGTGTCATCATTTTGTACTCTCTTTGTTTTGGTCAATGTCTTCCGTCTCTATGAGGGAGCTTTGTCAAGTCTGAGAAAATAATCCTGATGATGCCATAGTGATGTCAGCAGGTTTACATTCGCTAACGCTTGGAGACTCCAAATTGATAAGAAAAAGCCTGTGTTATGAAACTGGTTATGTGAAGTTTCATCATTTAATGTCCAGCGTTTTTGGAGCGTGACCATATGTGACAACTTTATGGAAGTGAAATACTACATTTGTAGCATGCCACTTTAAAGGCTTTTTTTTTAAATTGGATCTTCACATCAAATCAAATTCTATTTATATAGCCCAATATCAGAGAAAGAAAAACTCCCCAAAAACCCCAATTAATGAAAATGTAAATAAATGCTGTTGACATGTGCTGCTATGTGGTATGGAGTGTGGTGGTAGCCGTTGGAAGAGCAGTACAGTGTCTGGTAGCTAATGTGCCACTGTTAGCATGTGATAGTGTAGTGTGATCCTTTACCCTGGCAGGGAGAACTGTAGCAAGATTATGGATGATATGACATACAAGGTCATTTAACATTAGCAACTGACTCATACCTTCATCCTCAGAACTAGATAAGTCAGCAAACTGCATGTAGCTAAGGACATAGTCCACACAACCTTCTTCATCATTGGACTCCAAGTCATCACTGTCAGTTGCGATGTCCCTCGCAAGCTGGTAGGCTTCGATGCCTGAAAGCTTGTACACTTTCTTTTTAATGCACTAAATGAGTTCTTTGCATGCCATGGGCATGATGTACGTGGATTTGACGAAGCAGCAGTGCGGTTCCCTTGGTAGAATTAAGACCCTCCCCAGGCTCTGATCTCCCCTCGTGGACACCCACCAGCTGTTGTCACGGACGCAGTCACGTCAGCTCACCTTGGCCTCGTGGTTGCTGTTATCTCTGGATCTGCTCCCCATTGACGATTCTGTGGTAGGGGCAGATCCCGGACAAGCCCCCACAATTTGTTACGGTTCCCAAAGTTAGTACCACAACAACAATAGAGAATTCTGTAAAATAAAGATAGAGTGCAGCAGCAATGAAGACACAGCGCATTCAGTTCGTCATCTAGATCCCGGGGCACAACTGCTCCTGTGGCAAAAGTTCCACATGGGTGCTGCTTACATTTAACATCTCTTCACACTACATATGAAAAAGTAAAATGACGTGATTGTCACCTACATTAAGGATAATATTAGGCCTTGGAAATCCATGAAATTAACTGTAACAAATACAGTTATAGTTTGTATGCAGACAAGCTTGTGGTCCATGCCGGGGGAAGTAGATTTGGAAGATATTTTGACTATGCCTAAGGCATTTTGGTAGAAATTAACTAATGACATGTTGTGTTATTTTGATGGATAAGTCATGGCAGAGGGTCCAGGATCAAATGGGACCAGGAGTATGGTTCTCTCCCCAAGGACTCTATAGGGCATCTCCAACCATGAAGCATTGGCATCAGCAGGGATATGGTCCAGGATATTCAGGAAAATCAACGAGCCAGGGACAAGCACCGTTACCTGTACCAACTGCTGAAACTGTTGGAGATGACTGCTAGAGGAGATGACACGAGACAGAAACTGTCTTGTCCAACGCCTGCAGAAAAGCATTGACATCATTGACGGCTACCAATGTCTGCGTGGAATTGGACTACGTTTCACTCGCTAAACACACCACGTTGAACTATGGACTCTTTGACATATCCATCCTTCTAACATGCCCCCACACCCACTATGGACTTTGGACTTTCTGATACGTCCATCCGCCAATAAGCCCCTACACTCATATTGAACTTTGGACTCTCTGGCACATCTGTCAACAAAGAAATCCCCAAAGAAAAAAGAAGAAGTCACCAGACCCCCACACTGCTCCTAATACTAGGATGGATTACATGCAGAGTCTACGTTTCTGAGTACATGTGTGTGACCATTAAAAGATGATTCAATTCCAACTCCATTTTCCAAGTTGTTGGCAACTTTAATAAAAATACATTTAGTCACATAAACTTGGTATATTCTGATAGTACTGCATGAGACAGTTAATCTTTGAAAAAGTTATGTTCCTCTGCCTCCCCACAGTACTCCTAATGGCATTTTAAAGATTCATCCGCAAATGAAAACAACTAATCAGAGCCGAGGATTTTCTAACGCCGTGTCAATCACTGTTTGTGGAAAGTTACTAACTGCAGCTTTAATATCATAGTTTGTATGAGCTCGCCTATGTTGAAGAAAGACTAAGTATGTGAAAGACTGTTCAATATCTCTTAAAGCATAAATGGGGAGTAAGGTGATATTGATCTGTTAACCATAAAACCATTTGAAAAACATATGCAACCTCCCTTGTTTCTGTAGATAATTGTGGGTCATAGTTTAGCAACAGGTCACTGCATATTTAAAAATTATATTATTGTGGGTTATGTTATAGATAACTATAACAATGGTATCGGTAATTTATTGAGTTGATGGCTACAAAGTTATATTTAAAATTTTTGGAAGAATCTTGTTAACAAATATGGAACGGATTTAAAGATAAATGAATATAAAGAAGAAGTCCAGCTGCCTGAACTCGCTTGTAAATATTACAGCCATGTTCCGTGTCTGTTTTATAGTTTGTTTATTGGATTACGTTCAAAGTTGCAGAAACAAGAAAAGGACGCTCATCCTGTCCTCGTCCTCACAGCTAACAGGAGTTCTCGGCAGCTCTGGGAAGGTCTTAACAAGCGTCTTATCCCGGGGAACTGCCAACTTCCTGTTGCTGCCGTTACCCAGGTCAACCAGCCCGCTGTGACTGCCGGCGCTGGGGCTTGTGCTGGCTTAACTCAAGTGTCTCTCACGCAGGGAGACAGACAGGCATTACACAGAAGCAGAAAATACACAGTAAATATATCAACACTTGAAGATATATATACTGTATATATATATATATATATAGAATATAAAGAATAAATTAGAATACTTTAAAACTTACTTACTATACACTAAATATGCCAAACTACTACAACTAAAATATAAACATATTAGCATACTACAGAAGGCTTTTTTAATAACTGATGACTGTAAATTTAGATTGTATGGACCCGGTATTAGAGGTGAATTTTCTGCCCCCTATTTCTTTGGAGCAGGCGGCTTGGAATTACACGTTCCACCTTTAAAGGAGTATTACAATATTCTTCTATAATACCTACATCTGCTAATCTGTTTATTGAACATCACAATTTCCAGAACACTAATTACTAAAGGAATGTTTTCCTTCAAAGAAACGTTTTATTTCAAAGGTTTACAAGAGTGGATGCTATCAAAGTTAAACTAGATATGTTATTTCCCGTTACTTAAAATGAAAGAAGTTGAATTACGCCAACTAATTAGTCTGAATTACTTTATTCATTGATTAAATCCCTTTAAAGTTAAGTTAACGTTTTTTGTTTTTTTTCCTCGTTTAGGAATTCTGCTTGGATTCACGCCTGTTATTTGAAGATGTTCAACAAAGGTTTAAAACAATCTATGTGTTTAAAACGTTGTTGATCTGTTTTCTCTAATGCTGCTGTGTTTCCTGAAATATGTGTTTCCTATGATGTGGTTGTGTTTTCTTGTTGCATTTTCTCTTTTGTTCATGCATTGCTGTTGTTTTTATGTGGTTTGGAATATGTTTTTATGACATTTTAATCATTTTTTATGTGTTTTGTTGAAAGCAATGCAATCAGAGAGTCCACAGTTAAACTGTGGAAGATGTTGAGGGGAACGTTACCATCAGGGATGGGTAAGAAAATGGCCACCTGCACATATAAAAGCTATAGTTTAGGGGAAACAGTTGTTCATGGTAATCAAAACAACCTTCATATGCGACCTGGTTTGTGGACAGCTGAGCAAGAACAGATTTTCATGACATCCCTTCAACTAAAACAATGATGAGTTCCATCATGATGTACATTTCCCCGCTGTGGGACTAATAAAGGATTTCTGATTCTGATTCTCTGATGATCAGCACTGGTGAAATTAGCACAATAACTGTGTCAATAAAAGAGAGACAACTTTGTCATTTGAACACATTTAATGTAGATTATAGTCCATGATAGAGTTGACAGCTATACAATAACAATATAAAGGAGTATACATTTAATATATCATGTGTCTCAGATTCTAGGCTCTTTCTTCACATAAGAGTATTTCATCTTCACTCTAAATTATAACTTATTGTCTGCAGTTTCACATTTCACTTCTAAAAATAAAACATCTGAAGGGCCTTATGAAAAGCAGCAGGCATCTAAAATTCAAAAATACAGTTGATATAGTTCTTTGGCTAACTTTCGTACATGTTCCTCTGCTCTCATGAAAGGTAGAAATGATATACATTATTGTCAAATCACTAAGAGCTCCAACACTGTAAAAATGTTGCAGAAAGTTCAACCTCAAATAGAGACTAGTTTTCACTGTGAACATAAAACTGTTTTCTGCGGCAAACGGTTCTAAATGCGAATGTCGACAGTGAGTTCTGTGATTATTGCGAGCAACATTAACTGGGATGTTGTCGTCATTTTCAACGCTTTATGGATTACAAACCAGATTCCATTCAGCTTTATGCTTTGAGTCTCAAAGGTGCAGACAACAAGTCCTCAACAAGTCCAATCCAATCTATCTGGGTTAACATGTTGCTCATTTTTGGGGGGGTAAGAGGTGCAGGGTGACCTCAGCTGGTCGTTGTGTTGTGTATGATGTAATTCCATGCGGCCACTGTCTTTTTAAACATGCTGGTAATAAAGACATACTGAAATAAATGAACCAGGACCATACCAACACACACGCCACCTTTCTGAAGCGTATGAGGTTTCAAGTTTTGTGTCAATTTCGGGTTTGTTTTGGAGGCAGGCATGGTCAACACAGTGGCCACAGCATTCAGTGTGGGTTGAGTTGACGAAGATCAAAGATGGCCGACACATACACAGAGCTGAGGCACACTGTAACACTTGAGCAGAAACATGACATGTGACTTATCTCTGATCCCATTAATGACCTAAAGATCTAAAGAGAAGCGTGATTTAAAGGACCACACTAATGCTTTCTTCATATTTTACCATCTGCAGATCACATCACATGATTCTTGACCATTTTCAGTTTTTAGATTCTCTGTCTTCCAGAGAGCCATCTGTTTCACGTCATTTCATTGTCATGAAAATCAACTTGCATAGATATTGAATTGGCTGCAGATACTTATTCAAAGGGGTGTTTTGGTGTCTTTGTTTGGTGTGTTCAAGAAGGCTCCGATATCTGAGACTTGAGAGTCGCCTGCTCATCGGAACCTTTTTCATGTGAGAAAAAAACGAAATTCTTTTCTCACATGAAAAGTGTCTGTTAAACTTCAAAACATGGAGCTGGGTGCTAATTTTAGGAATTTGAGGGAACCATCAGTCAGTCCCCAGTGAGTGTATCTTTTAAGTTAAATTAAAATAAAATATGTGTGTGTGTTGGAAGACAAAATAAATCCTCAAGCAAGAAATCTATACTACAGGATATTAATGAAGGGCTTTGATAACTTCCAATAAGTACATCAAATCCAACCATTTCAAGTCTACGGGACCTTTAGACACGTGTTGCCCCGAGTCTATGAAATCAGCTGTCAATCAAAAGAAGGCACCTCTTAGAGATTGTTGCTGATTTGAGTTGACTGAGGAATATTGTCCTCAGTCAACTCATTGTCACGTGTCGACCTTAGCAACCTACATGAAACCATCCTTGAATGAAGAATCACAAACCTCACATTTAATACTCTGGTGTAAAGAGGTTTCATATCTGTTCCAATGTTTTCCTTTAGAATCTCTGGGGTTGTTCATGCTCCGTAGCGCCCCATGAGCAAGTCGGTTTTATGTACTGAAATGAACTGAAACAAATGTCTGGGAGGAAGGAAACTAATCTACAAACTAATGGTACTCATTGGGAAACGGTGAGCAGTAAATCACTGGTGATTTGTGGTTGAGAGGATGAGCTAAAATAATGAGAGCGATCTTCCACGGCTGTCAAGAGGAATTGAATCTGTTTCTGCCTTTATGCTTCTATGTTTGCTAGGCCTCAGCTTCACTGTCTGAATTAGCTGGCTCTTCTGGCTGGAACAGAGGATTGTGGGCCAGTTTATGCAGATCCTCTGGAGGAATCTCTCTCATCGTCCCGTCCATACCGAGCTGCATGGGCTGGATCAAATTGGTCCTGCAGGGAGAAAATGGTTCAAATGTAATAAAGTGTGCATGTGTGAATACAGACTGAGTCTGCAGCACTGAGTATTGAAAACTGTGGCAGTATTAAATATTGAAAGAAATTGGCAGTAAATGCCTCTGATTCTCAGTATCGTCTTATTCTTTATATTATATAATTGAATGTAGCCATTATAAGGCTTTCAACCATTTTTAATTAAATTGTTAGAATGTACTGTGGATCTCAAACTGACCGTGTGTGTGTGTGTGTGTGTGTGTGTGTGTGCGTGCGAGCGTGCGTGTCCTGCTTTTATTGACCTTGACAGTCTGTCAAACATGCGGACCAGCTTCATGGCTTCAATTTCTTTCTGTTCCTCTGTCATTCCCTCCATGGGATTGGGCTGATCCTCTTCTACAACTCCTGTTATTGGGTTTATACTGGAAAAAAAATAGAGATAAATATCAAAGGAACAGAAAACAGCAACACTATTTTTAAAATGAAGCAGCTGATGTGCATAGTTAATGGATCCTTTAATTCAAAGTAACATTGATCGAAGTTCATTCTTGCCCTTGGAAAGTGCCCAGGACTAAAACAATCTCTCCTGCAGGTCTATTCAGCAGCTGTTTCACTCATCGCACGTGATCTTCATCAGGTCACGATTCAAATTTGAAACTCAACTTTTAAGTTCTTATTATGAAGGAAAATGTTATGTGAGCAGCAACTGAATGGACGCTGCCAACCATCCAATCCTCGTTTTATTTCGTCTGTTTCATTTTCATTTAGTGATGTCAGATGTGTTGTCCCTGCTGTCAAAGCCAGCTGTGTCATCATTGTGAATCGAGTAGGTCAACATGGGACTGGAGAGGAAGAGAGCTTTGTTTATCCTTTAGTGGTTTCAGCCAGGTGTGTCCATGGCACGGGCCATTGCATGCAGGCTGGAGAACTGGCTCTATGGACATGTAGATCCCAGGGACTAGACTCTTGGCTAGGATGAGAGGCTCTGGGCAGTTTGGGGATACACACAATCCCCTGTTTGGATACACCTGTGTCAGAATAAGAGGATCTCCTTTTAGTGACTAAGTATCATGAGAGCGAGGCGGTGACTGTTGACCGTGCCAGTGCAGTGCAACATTCTTGTTCGCAACAATAGAGAAACCTGCAGTGGGGTGACTGGGAGGAATGGCTTGTTTGTGCTGAACCAGAGATTGAGTAGTCGATACCAATACCAGTGAAATTCCACGATTCTCGGTACTGATTCAATACCACGGTAAGAAACCAAAAAACTAAACAATAAATCCCATACCCATCCCATTTAATGGCTCATAATTTTCTCTCCAATATATATTTTGTATTGCTTTGAAAACATCTCCTTCAAGCAACTGTAAACTTGTAAAAAATACATTTTACAAGATTACATTTGAACCCACCACATTATAACGTTATACTTTACCTTCGCCCAATACACATTTTTACTGAATAGAGCCTGAACGCACCTTAATTGCTACAATCTTTCAGTTCTTGTACCGATTAAGAACTGTGTCCAAATTCTCAGAACAGCCTTGTGGAGCAGAGGTAGCAGAGCCTGAGCTCTGGATTCAGCCTTCACTTTACGTTCAAACGAAAAGAGTGACGAAAGAAGCATATTCCATCTTCCCTCGAGTTTCAGGGTGGTGCAGGGAGCTCAGAGTAGAACAGCTAATACCTTGGGATCCTGCAGAAAGACCTGCAGGATGTCTGAACTACCTTTGCCCTGCTGCCACCATGAACCAGATCTGAATGAGCGGCAGACGGCTGGATCATAGGTCAAAACACAAGAACTAAACTAATGTATGTGTCAAGTTCATGAGTTAAAGCTACACAGTTTCATTGTTTGGAGAAGGTGCAATCACTGAGTTAAGGTGACAGTGCTGTGCTGGTACTGACTGGGCTTTGGCCTCTCTGTACTCCTCTGTCTCAGACTCTTCATCCTCAGAGTAGTTCCCAGAGTCTCTGCCCCCCCTTAGCAGTCCTCTGGCAGCCAGCAGACCTGCAGCATTACCGTACCCGGTGTACTTAATGAACCTTGAAACTGGATGGAGCATAGACAATAGAACACAGTTGATATGGCAGTATTTGGACATTACACATTTAAAGACACTGATATATTAACGCAATGTCAATAAAACCAATAAACCGAGCCTTTGGTCGGTGCCATAACTTTATCCAATTCTCCAGAACTTCTAACGTTTTTAATCCAATCGGAATGGGATTGAAGTCATATTACATATTTGATTAACCATAGCTAGTTTTGAAATGATGTGAATACAATTGAGATGGTCGATGTCACGGTGAGCCAACGGACAGTAATACAAAACATTGCAATGACTTATTGAAACAATCGACAGACCAACATGTTCCTCACCATTTTCTTTGCAGAGAACAAAGAGGAATTCAGCAGCACAGTCCTTGACGTCAGTGTCGAAGTGTGTCATAATACGCACTAGTTTGTTCCTCAGAGCACTGCCCACCTCTGGCCTGTTCTTCACATCACGCAGGGGGGGCAGCACCTAAACACACACACACACACACACACACACACACACACACACACAATCACACACACACACACACACACACACACACACACATACACACACACACACACACACACACACAATCATACGAGCCATCAAAACACCAACACTACTCATAATTCATGGCTTCACAGTGCATTCTCTTTTCCTCGGCCCACTACTGACCTTTGACCTGAGGAACTTCCTGGTCTCGCGGTGGATTCGGGCACTCTCAGTCATTAAATTCAGTGATGGGAGAAGGGTCTCCTTCAGTTTATGTCCCTGGGGAGCCAAGAACGCTCGATTAAATGCGAAAAATACTAAACATAAGCTACACTGCAATAGCAAGTCAGTTTCATCAAACACATCCATGTAAAATACAGAAGAAATATGATCAATTCTGTGTTATTTGGTTGTATATATAATTAAACACAACTTTATTATATGTATATATATATATATATATATATATATATATATATATGTAATATGCACCATGTGAGCACAATATAAATGTAATAATAATAATAATAAATGTAAATGTAAATTTCCCCGCTGTGGGACTAATAAAGGATTTCTGATTCTGATAATGGTGCAAACAATTAACAAATCTACAGTTAATGAAATTGTTTTTTTATTGGTGCGCTGACTCTTAGTGTATTAACAAAACAGTCAGCTGCATTTGTAAAAAAAAATCGTTCAAAAAAAACACATATAAAAAGTATTTTTACATGTCGTCACCTTCTTAAACTAATGGTCTAAGTCATATTTTAAAGTTTTTCAAAAAACTGAACCAAATATAGAATCATTTTGTTTTATATTTGGTTCAGTTTAAAAAAAAACAAAAAAAAAAAAACTTTAAAATATGACTTAGGTCATTAGTTTAAGAAGGTGACGTTTCATAGTAGTTGTATCAAGCAACTTGTTGCAACCGGATGCCATTCTGATATGTTGCTACTGTTAGAATCACATGGACACCATTCATCAGGTAACATACAGCTCCACCTAGTGACAGACATTATACTCACCGCAGTCTGTACTATCCAAACACGCGTTATATCAATATCATTGTGGCACAATTTAAAACCATTGTTGCCGGTAACTTAGGTTATGATTCATACCTTTTCATTATTATAGTATTGGAGGTATTGAACCCTCATACACATAGAGTTCTGTCTCACCCGGTCAAGTCTTTTCTCCATGAATTCCAGCAGCATGTTGACGGCATCCATGTTGACGCCCATGTACTCAATGGAGCCTTGTTGCACTTTGGGCATCAACAGTACATCCAAACAGGGCAGAGGGAGGTTGCCTAGCAAGTTAACAGTATGGCTGATAGAAAGAGTGTGTGTGTGTGTGTGTGTGTGTGTGTGGGGGGGGTTAGGGGGGCAGCGTCACGTCAGAACAATGGCTGTATGAATCAATGAAAAACAGAGGTACAAGTGAGTGTGTGCTGTCCTACCTGTGGAACTCCTCAGTCCGCTCCTCTCCGTCTGCATGGCTCATCAGACAGTGCCTCAGTATGGCTCCCAAATGTCTGTACTCTGCTGCCTCCTCCTTAACACACAGACGTTACACACATCATGGTCACATGTTCCCAAGAGAACCTTCACCACTGTGTGTCTTTTATGTATATTTTATACTTGTGTGTGACAAGCTGAGAAAACTGACAGACTAAGTTGCTGTTGTTTGTTCTAATATTGAAAAAAAGGATAGCAGAACATACATGTACTTTCCAAAGGACAGCGTCAACATTACTGGCATGTTCAGCACAAACGTGGACCAGACTGAACTGTATTATTACCCTGAGTGCCACCACAAGGTTGACATTTTGGTATTATATTCAATGACCTTTGACGACAGAAATCACAGTTATTGATAGAGTAATGATTACAACATGGATAAACTACTGCGTGTCATTTTCTTAAGTACCTCGTCAACCTTGCGCCTGGTTGTGTCAAATGTGATATTGAAGAGTGTTTTCAGTATTTCCATGGCTAGTGCTGTCTGCTGCCGGCTCAGTGGGGGCAGCTGTTCAGGCAGGACGCCCTTTGACCCTGCCCTGGCCGTCTCCAATGTATCTGGCCAACACAGATCCAGTGTGGCATCCAACTGGTTGCCTACAATATACACAGGAAATTAAATTATACACTTGTGCTGTTTAATTTGGTACATTTGTACCTTCTGTTTACAAAAGCATTTGCTTGTCTAATATGTTTGCCTATTTTTTATATGTCTTGTTATAGATTTATCTTGAGTTGTTTGGACTTCAGAACATCTTAAGTGTTACACGCATTGGTGGCATGGAAGGTGAGAAAGCTGAGGTCAGTAGTTACACTAGTTACACAGGAAGTCAGTTACCTAGCAGACTGATGCCATGAAGCTCCTGGACCAGCTGTGCCCTGACGTCCACTCTCAGGGCAGTCAGCAGGAAGGTGAGGCGCAAGTCAAAGAAGCGCACCTGGACAGAGAGCAGATCATTCTTTATCTTTTCCTGTTTATAGTATGGCTGGATATCGAACCTCAGTACTTATTTGGTACAAAGGTTTTGCATCAAAAACTGCTAAGCACCAAAAGAATGGTCCTTCCAAAATAAGCTATCAAAAAATTAGTTTTTTTTGGTATTCGTACCAAACTCACTTATCGTATTGACACCTGTGCAGAAAAGTGGAACCCAATCTCCTAAAAATAACGCTCATAATTAAACCAATTTGAAAAAGCAAAGATACATAGGCTATACTGTTTGTATGGTTATGTTTAGACAAATCAAACACTTGGTTAAAGCCTGACTTAAAGCATTAGACAGCATGTGTTGGCTTAGTCAATATGTGCCCAAACTACAATCTTCCTCTAACCTTTGTCAGGTTAACTCTCACACTCATTTGACCCCCACATTAAAACATCTGTCTAGCTGAAGTCCGTACCTCATGGTTCCACGTGGGATCATGACACTGCTTCAGCCTCTCTGCCACACCCTTTATCAGTTGTAGATCTGCTGCTACCACCTGCCATGTGTTTATAAATCCACCCATCATCAATCATCCATCAAACATCATCCATCCATCAAACATCATCCATCCAAAGATTTAAAAAAATGTCAATATCACCAACACAATAACATTCTGTAATCTGATGAGTTCATGTAACCGTAGGTATGACGAGACACAGACGACTGACCTGTCCTGTCTCATTGTGTAGCAGGAGGTTACAGATGGACTTGAGAGCCTCAACAATCACTTCCTGGTCAGAGTTTTCTGAAGGACGAGAGGCTTCCTTCACCACTTCGCTGGATACGTCTGCTTCCTCTTCCCTCTCTCTTCCCTCACCCTCCACTAGGAAGAGAAAGAATGTTAAACTCAAGGAGCACAATCAATCTTCATTTATAAAAGGTTGGGACGAAAGATAAACCGAGCTGCTTCTATCTCTCTTGACATTTTTTGTTTAGTAATTCTACAATAAATTTGTGCTGCGCTGTCAGCATGTAAATGACACCTTGAATTTTGTCCCGTGTACCACCTTCTACATGAGCCCACAAGAACTGTGAACCGCACACAGCATACATTTCATATAGCCCTGTTTACAATTAATATCCGTGTGTTCGCAAAGTGAGATTCCTTCAAATCAGCACCTACTTATAAATATATTCGTCTAATTTTGATTTGTGTTTCTGACTTCTTCTTAGTAACGTCACCGTCTTCCCAGATCTCAGCAATTACTGTGGTGAGTACAGCACTATTAATGATGACCAATACTAATCACTGGCTGCAGTATAGCTCATAAATCCCACCCCCTCCATGTTAGCGGATTGGACATGGTCGAACTAAAAAGTCGAAGTACACGTCAAATACATTTTCAGAATTTGCGGGTCGTTTTCTCGTTTCTGCCACTTTGGATTTAGTCCAATAATTAAACTAACGTAACGTTACACGGACTGTACGGACCTCAGTGCTACAGTAAAAGCACAGATATCTAAGCCCCAGACTAAGATTATAAGATAGCAGTGTTATTTAGACTTATTATTTAAAAAGTGGGGAAAAAAGTCAAAATATTTGCTGTGAAAAAGGTCTGTTGTGTGCTAATTAAGGGAAACACATTTTAAACTGAGAAATGGGATTTTAAATGTTAAAAGTTCATTTGTTGTATTTGAATCCAAAACACGCCTTACAAAACAGATTTTAATTCAACAGTTCAAATTCAAACACTGCAAATACAATCTCTGCAAGCAGGTCAACATTTCTAAAAGTTTCCAGGTCGCCTTGAAAAGATCACATTAAAACAAATAAGGTTGGTGCATTAATGGGATTTTTTTAATTATTCCTTTAACTGTCGAACAGGAGCACCAGGAGAGAAGCCTTTGAATCTAAAACCTTGGAGAAAGCTGGGAGAGTGGGCAGGAATTACCTTGGCCCTCCGCCGGCTGGCTGTGGACAGTTGTGGCCGCGCTGAACACAGCAATGCCGGCGTAGCGGGCAAGAGTTGACATGGCAGAGCGGCTGATGAAGGGATTCAGGCAAAGCGGGTCCCTGGACAGGATTCGAACCGTTTCCAGACAGGCCAGGTGACAGGAAGGCTGCAACTCCCTGTTCAGGAAACCGAGCACCAACTCGCCAAGAAGCTGCGTCACAACAAACATATCAGGTCATACCTACCTATATTTATTAAGATTGAACTTTATAAGTAACCTCATTTGAAAATGACTACACAATAATTCACGTTAATACCACTGATCCAAAATATTTTACTTTGCAAACCATATTTCTGAATCTATCTGGTCTTCATTCCCCTCTTTGAAATGTCCAATCGTCAGTTCCACCAATAACTTTGTGAATCTTCCTGCTTTTGTAAACGCAGCAGTGACCCTGACAGTCGCGGCAAAACTAAAACATTTTCAAAGTGGCTTCTCTCTTGTGGTTACCAGGTGCAGGCAGCTAAAAACTAGCACTGGTAAAAACCGTCAGCTAAGCTGTCTTGCATAATGACATCCTCCAGTCTGTGTGCATGTGTATGTTCAATGTGTGCACATGTCTATTGGATAATGTAAGCTCACCCGGACTAACTTCCATTTCCAGTTTTTGCTTCTGGACTCAACCACCATTTTTTATCCTTTGCGGTCTACAAAACCTTCTCTAGAACTCTGAGTTGAGATGGAGGTATGGCTACATGACAGCGACCACACCTTTTATTCATTCTCTCTCTCTCTCTCTCTTTGGCTTTCTGTATTGTATGTGTCTCTCCTTTCACAACAACTCTCAGGGGAGTTGGATGAGTTTGTTCCACCCTGATTCTCTTCTCCTGTGTCAGTCCCTGAGGTCTGACCCCTCCACCTCCACCTTCTATACAGCTCCACTCAGCTGCTGGTACTGAACTCCTCTCACTGAAGGTGCCACTGTCAGCTCAGCACAGTTTTCTAAGTTTCTTCTTTGCTTATTACACAAAATCCAGCTGTTGAGCATTTAACCTTAGGAACTGTGCTGCTTATATCGGACCAGTTAGCACTGAAGTTTACGCAACACATCCAACGATACCATGCTTCTTACTTGAGTCCATGCCTGGTCTTAAGCCTGCTCAGAGGCTGGGCTCTGGGCTGTAATAAATCAACGTGTACACAGGTTGTTTGGAGACATTCAAGTGGCTGCTTCTTTCATTGTGAGGAGTTTATAATTGTGACATGAACCCGTGTCCAGTCAACAAGCTTGATGCTCAGGTCTGTGTTCCTGAGATGTGGGAGGTGTGTGCGTTGGCGCCTCTGCGAGCCTGTACAACCAGGCTACTTAGGACTTGTACTCTAGTGAGGGGTTTGTAAAATGCAGCCACACCATGTCACTCTGACCCTGGCCAATCAGTCAACAAGACCACCTCACGAGCATTTAGAGAGTGGACAGATTATAGATTGTAGTCATTTTGGGGCTCTTTGTGGTCATTTTGCGTCGCCCTATAGTTGTTTTCCATCTATTTTACTTTACTTTGTGGTTGTTTCGTGTCTTTTTTAGGTCGTTTTCATTGTTTTGCACTTCCTTGAGATCATTTAGTGGTTGTTTTGGATCTATTTTTTGCATCTCTTCATATATTTTTGGTCTCTTTTTGGTCATTTTGCATCTGCTTGTAGTCATTATGTGTATGTTTATAGTTGTTTAGCAGCTTTGTGGTGTTTTGGGTCGTTTGTAGTCGTTTAGCGACTCTTTGTGATCGCTTTGTGTATTTTATTCAGCAACATTTTGTAAGTCAGGCCCTCTGACCCCTTCGGGCCCCTGGGCCTGTACCCAGTAGGCCCGTTCAGTAACCCAGTAGCCGTCTATGGTTCAGGGAAACATCATTTCGGCCTGAGTGACAATGAATCTTTGAACTGAACTAAGAGAAACAATTCGAAGTCATTCATAATTTTTAATATTTATAATCTACAACTGACATAAGTTTGATTGGGTTTGTCAGGTCTCACATAATTAGGTGACAATGCCAGTGTCGTCTAACTTCACAAATTCAGTAAATAGTATATTCATATTCATCTCAACTGGAACCTGGAACACGTTCACAAGTGCTACACAAGATGTTCATATTTGCTGTAGTTTGAACATAGAGAAGGTTGTGAATTTTGCAATTCCTGGAGTAGCAGTCCGAGACCAGCTGCGTCTTCACTGACGTCTTGATGTCCCTTATGGATTCATTATAGGTTGTGGGGAATAAAAATTGGCGTAAATTGTAGATAAACTTTGGATTCTGTTTTTCTAAGGAAGAAGCATAATCCAATGTTAATTGCTAATTCATAACATGTGTAACTTCCCTTCCTAAAGCAGGCTGCTTGTCTGTGCCGCTTCATACGGCTGTTATCTCATTGGTTGCTCTTTGAATTTCAAATGAATACAGCATGAGCTTCAAAATGTGACATGCCCTTAAAAATATTATTTTAAAAAGGGTATTTCAAGACTCAGAAGTCTTTTTTTTCTGTCTCAACGAAGTCCTGACCAACCAAAATGAGGGAAATAACCTTGAAGAGAAACTTCAACAGTAAGTGAGCAGGACTCAGTGTTTAGATGGGAACGTCAGGAATACCTCTCTGTCCTGCTCGTCTTCCCTGCTGAATGTGAAGCAGTGGTTCATCTGAAGGAAGGAAAAGCAGAAGGCACAAATAAAGGTGTGAGGTAAAGAAAACGAGCCAAAACAGAAACACAGACGCGACAAGAGGAAGACAACAAAGAAAGAAATCATAAACAAGTGAGAGTTTGTTTGTTTGTTGCAACTATAAAAGCGACTGCATTTATCAAGAAGCAGCATCATGTTGTGGGGTCAGGGTGAATGGATGGCTGCACAAAATGTCAGATTTTGACTGAACTTGGCATCCCATCCCCTATCAACAGTCAACATTAGTTTCTTTTAACTATTTCCACCATGTTTCCCAGACAGTGCAACACAACTTACATAGTAAGATAGGGCAACTAGACACAGTAATATTTACATGAGAACACCTTAAAACTTCTAACTGAAACTGGAATATTTTAATTAAGCTATACTTAAGATATTTTAACTAGTTTTAAAGCTGCATTCACTTGTTGTCTGTGTGTTAAGGGGCACAGGCTGAGAACTATCTTTCATTTGGAGTAGTGTTTGTGTCCAACTGATGAATGTAAGTCCAATATTCTCTCTCTTTAAGCTCCGTGTTGGGTCTATACCAAGCAGCAACCTCCGGTGCTGAAGAATGAAGCTAACGCAAAAAAGCCCAAAACTGCAGTTCCTCAAGTGGCCACTTGAGGACGGATCCAAAAGGGAGCAATCTCCATAGACTCCCATGGTAAAATGTCCAACTTTACAGCAGAAATAAACATGCTTACAGCCTGCTACAAAAAAAAACCCCTTCATATAACAACTATACAGAGGGCACATTTTTATATAACTCATTCTTTTAAATTATGTTAAGGAAGTGGCCGCTTTGAGTGACAGGTGGGTGTCATCTCAGGCCGCTAGCTATCTGCTCTTCTGCGTGACCCGGGCCAGCTTCAGCTCCCCAGACGATCCACCTCTGCCAAGATAACAATGGCTGGAGCAAACCCACTTTGAGCTTCGGCTAATCATAAACATATGGGTGACGTCACGGAGTCTGTGTCCATATTTTATACAGTCTATAATCTCAACCAACTTCTGAGAAAAATCTCTCTCTCTTTATCTGCTAATTTCTCTATTGTGAAAATGAAAAATGGAAAATTGAATTTCCCTTCAAGGGATTAATTAAGGGCTACAAAGCAATGTAGAGCAGAGGGGGTGTGGTCTATTTTCTGCATTCTTAACGATTGTTAACCATAATGAGTAACTGCCTAAAACAAGGTATGGGAAAACGGACATGCTGTGTTTATGAGCTGTTGATCGTTAACATTTTTTAAACCTTTACGGCAGACATAGAAAGATAATGGTGTAAAGCTAGAAGAAAAGGCCATGAGAAGTAAAGTCATCAATCAGAAGATAACATCTCCCCAGACACACATTAGATAAATAGTCCAAACCAAAATATCAGTGAAGTGGAAAAAGCAATACGAACTGCAGGAGCTACTGTTAATGATAAGACACAGTTGTTTGCCAGGCAGGGGAACATTGGAGGAGCACTGGCAGAAAGTTAATTAATGTTGTCTAGAAGAAAACAGTAAGAGAAAAAGTCAAGGTCAGCAGGAGGATCTGAGACTCTCCCACACAGAAGGCGTAACACAAGATAAAGAAAATGTATAAAGGAAGAAGTTTGAGCTTTGTAAAGTCAGTCTCTCTATGGACAGACTTGTGTTTGCTGTACTGTGTTAACTCTTCAGTGAAGTCTTTTGACTCTGTTGATTTTTTGAAAGCATTACATAAGCATTGTTGAATTGTGGTGAAGATCCTGAGGACATCGGGCCCAGTTTCAGAGATGTTCCTCCCACAGGGGAGTGCAAAGTTAGAGATAATTCTCTGTATGTCGTCTTTTGATCCATTGTTGAAGGGCTGATCCTCGACAGGTTGTACATTTCATGACTGTAATGGTTGGCTAAGAGTGCAGGGGTTAAGGTTTGACTCGACCGAATCCGGAAGGGGGTGTTTGATCCCCAGCCCCTGCAGTCTACATGTCCAAGTGTCCTTGGGAAAGATACTGAACCCCAAATTGCTCCTGGTGGCTGTTCCATCGGTGTGTGAGTGTGCATGTGAATCTTTATCGCTCCCGAAGGCTCCTTGTATGGTAGCTCCTGCCAGCAGTGTATAAATGTGTGTGTGAATGGCTGAATGCTGACTTGTGTTGTAAAGCGCTTTGAGTGGTCGCTAAGACTAGAAAAGCGCAATATGAATGCAGTCCATTTACCATCACAACCATGGAACGTACAAAGTGGTCGAGTATTATCGCAGTTCCACTCGCCAACGAAATGACAAATATTTACAAATTGAAAATATAAGTTTATTTCAACATACAACTCATTTGAATCTTGCCTCTCTTTTTTGAACATCATAAAATAAAGTTCATGAGGATCCTGTCGTTTGTGTTGCTCGGCAACATCTAAAACAGGAAGGAGTTTGCAAAGGCTGAGGCAGCAGTTTTAAAAGTCGGACGAGTTTCGAAACTGATTGATATGATAATGATTGATCATTGGTGCAGCTTTAACAACACACAAGTAAAAAGTAAAGTCACTGTATATCTTATGTGTGCCTTTATTCCTAACAATCAAAGAATGATTTGGACGTTTTATTGTAGAGAAAATCTAATACACAACAGGCTGAATAAACCAGAGCAGACTGACCGCAGAGGAAACGTGAGCGCACTGAGGAAGGTATATAACAGACTCTATAGGACAGTCTCCAGCAGCACTAAGCTGCTCATCTCTTAAGGGGTTTAGTAGAGCAGGATTTGACCGGGCCGTAGGAGACTGTATTTGCGTATCAGAAAATCTAATCCAATTGCCTTCAAGATCAACACCCACACAGCTGATGGGGCTGAGAGAGCCCAGCAGCAGTGCTCACCTGGGTTAGCAGAGAGCAAGTCGTGAAGCTCAGCTGGCATTTAGTCAAATGAAGATTGAGGGCTCTATTTCTGTGAACCTGGCGGCGCAGATCACAGACAAGTGCACCCAGCACGAACAAATCTTTGGGTAATTTCGTGCACCTGGGCTCACTTGAATACAGGGTGGGATCTGAGAGATCACATTATCATACGTTATAGAGGGGCGTGTTAGATCACGCTCACTACTGCCGTCCCCTTTAAGCACAGAGCTCTCCCTGTCGTGACGCAGACAGAATCCTGCGGGAGAGGAAACGGAAACATCAACACAGCAGCTTAAATGTACTGCCAAGAGCAGATGATGACTCTTTTTAAATTGACTTCACCTTATTGGACATGTCGAAGATCCGACAGTCATCGTGTTTTCTGTGTGTTAAAGTGCACAATTGTATTTGTCATCACAACGATCCATACAATAACTATCCGCAGTTAAACACCCCGAAGTGCCGTACATAAAGAAGTAGAATTCAAAAAGTGGTCTGGTTTGTTTATGTTGTATCGTTTTAGTTCTGAAGTCATGTTGTGGAGTTTAATTCAGTTTTACATGCAAAAATGATTGCTGACGTCCTGGGAACAAAATTGTTAATCTTCATACTGCGACATAAACCTGGTGATAATCCACAAATAAATGAGGACTTCAAAAATAACACTGTCACGTTTTAATTGATCCACGACTCTTACATGGTACGCTATTAACTGTTTTCAACACCCCTGTTGATTTATACTGCAGTAAAAACTGTAGAATAATCAATGTAAACCGACAAGTTTGACGTGCACATAAGTCCGGAGGTTTCTGTGGTTACTTTGCTGCAGATCTGCAGATGGATCAGATACCTGCCACAGAGCAAAGGACAGTAACTGAGGTGGATTTCAAGGTTGGTTATTAATCTTTATTCTGTCCAGCTGGCATTGATGCCATAATCAAAATCAAACTAGTATATGGCTGGAACATGTATGGTCAACGTGCTCCTGAAGACGAGACTAGTGCGCTGCGTGCGCTGGGGTTGTTTTTTTTCTCACTTTATTTCATACAAAAGTTCAAACAGGCATCATCTGCAGACATTAGTTCATTACAATAAAACTGACAACATGATAAAAGCAAATAACTGAAATGAAGAAGTTGAAATAACAAATGAATGTGTACAATTAATATGTCTGAGGATTCTTTTTAAAAAGAAAGCCAAATCGGTTTTAAATGCTTCAAAAACCAGAGGAGATCTTACAGATCTACATTTGAGTAAATAATATTTATAAGATATTCACCTTTTCAACCTTCATTTCCTTAGAATACATTTGTTTTTCCAAACACCTGACAACAGGGATTGTATAAAGGCGATAAAGTATGTCCATGAATATGTATGAGTATACTATGAATTACAAGTCTTCCTCTGCACTGAAGAGTTGTCTCGCAGAATGTGCAGAACATGTTTGCTTCACGGTGTTCTTCCTTCTTACACTCGTTGACTTCTTGCTTCTTCTGCCGGGGCCTCGCCACTGTCTCTCGCCTCACGCGAAAGTATAAACAGAGCTAAAGCCAGAGCTTGAAAGTCGGGGACAGACTTCTGTGGTCCAGCCGAAAAGTGGAAAGATGGACGCAAAATTTAAAAAAGGCCTTTGTGTGATTTTAGGGAGGTTTAGGTGGGTGACAGAAATATTACGGAGCACGAGACACACTTTCTTATAAGATTGCAGTGTGCCATTGGACTGGCATCGTCTCTCCTCCCACTGGGGTGCACAGCAAATCACCAATACCAAACCGGCACATTTGAGGACATGACTAGTGCTCCCCAGGAAAAGGCCACAATGCCACTGGAGACGGAGGGGACATGTCCCCCCTCACTGTTTGACATCGGAGTTTTGTCACCTTCACTTTCGTTGTTTCAGGATGTTTTGTTTTTTTGCAGATGACGGAAGAGACGAGTTAATAAAAAACACAAGCTTAAGCAAGTGGTGCAGCAAGTTCTCTGCAAACTAAGTCACTCAGTCTATCTTTAGTTTCCATAGTTTGCCCAACCTTGTTGATAGAGGGCATTGGGGCCATAAACTGACTCCTGTAAGTAGGACCTGGGCTAAAAATTTTAAAAAGTGCTGCCTCCTTCTCTGCATGTTTTTTGGTTGAAAAAAATAGTTGAATCTATATTGTTATTTTCAGTTAATATTACCTATCAGTGAAATATATGACAGTAAAGCTCAGTGCCCTGATGGTGCAAATAAAACATTATCTATCCAGTGTACCATTCATCATCGTGGTCATCATGCATATGTATATAACATAGGGCATATGTTATATGTATATGTAATTTATATAACATATGCCCTTGCCAGTTTAGGTATGAATGATAGGTATCTGCATGTGTCTCAGATGAATCATGTCTTCTCTAAGAAGTATAATGTACTGTAACTCTGATTAATACTACCAATACATAGAGGTGGGGGATTTTCATGTTTTTATTTGCATATTAAAGCTGCAATAATCCATGTTTTTATGAACGGTAGATCAAGTGACTATGTGGTATGTGAAAAAGAATTATCAGCAACTCTGCAGTTCCCCTCAGCCATACGGAGCTTTTTAGCATCAGCAGCAAACAGCAGACAGACTCAGTCAGAGACTAGCTGGTGAGCATACTGGAGCATTCAGCAGCTAAAGAGACAAATATAAATCTATAAATCCAGAGCCAAGGTGAATATTCGACTTCATCAGGTGGACACAATAAGGCCTCCATCAGATCACTAATGCTGCTCTGTGTGTGCTGGAGGTGTAACTGCTAGAATAATATTGTAACATTAAACAGCTTGTTCTGCTGCCCCCAGAGGCCAAATAATTGATGGATCTTTAAAACTGGTTTAGTGTCTCTGGGATAGGGACATTTTTATTTTTATTTTTTAAAGCATTATTCCCACATTACAGTTTCAGTTTAAAATCTTCTGTATTCTTGAGTGTGGTGGAAATCCATGGGCACATTGTTAGGCCAACAAATGATTTTTATCAAATGTGATGCGATGAAGACCTGAGGCTTTCTAGAACTGTTAATAATAAGTGAATTGGAGAGATCTACTGTGTGCCAACCAGCCCTGGTCTCCCCTATAAGGAAGCATCATCATCATCTAACCTGAAAAGGTGTTTGTAGCTCACCTACATCTTTGCTAACCAGGCAGCATTCACAGAAGCTATGTGTGTAGGATGAACTGCATGCTTGCACACAGAGTGCGTCCTGGTGTTTACCTCCTGGTTGTAGCTCTGCAGAGCCGTCAAAGCTGCGTCCTGCTCTCCAGTCTCCATTTGCTCTATGATGGCATTTAAATCCATTTTCATCGCCATTGTCGCAAGCAGCAGCAGCAGCTTCTTCCTGAATGCACCGTCAGAGCAGGACTGTGTGTGTCTGCTACTCAGATTGTATATCCACCACCCACAGATGACTGCATGCTGTCTGGATCCCCGCGAGCCGGCGAGAAGCGATTAACGTACAGGATTTGTGTAAACCAAGTGCTGCGTTCATGTGTCCCAGAGAAAGACGGAAAAAACTAACCTCCTGATGAACGTACTTGCGTATTGGTGGGAAAGATAATTAATCTTATCTTTCAGAGCGCAATCTCCAATGTATTTATTTAGTTTCGATTATTATTATTATTAATAATCATAATAATAATAATATTAATCAAAATAATAAGTATTATTATTGTTATTATTATCATTATTATGTAAAGGAGGAAGGGAGTTTTTAAGAAAACCCTGTCAGACTACCCATACAGAAATTAATTAATTATATATTTATAATATTTCTTTGTTTCCACTACAGTGGGCTCTACTGAGAGAGTGTGAAATGTCAAATTTCTACATTAGCGGTTGTTTTAAGCACATATGCGGTACACACATCTGAACGCTTCTCAAGTTTGACATTGTTTGTAAATGGCTCGTGACACCACTTACTCTCCTCCTTGTATTTCTTCATTATATGTTCTTCATTTAGATTTGTTTTATTACTGTAGTCATGTTCCTCCATCTCCTCTGTCTGCTTGTCATTGCCGTCATTCAGTCCTGGCACAATGCATGCTGGATCACTACTACGCTGTCATGGTGTTCCTCGTCACATGTACAGTAATCTCTTGTTTTTTATAATTATACAAATCTATCAAATGATAGTTAATACCTGACTAGGATGGCCTCCGCACCTAGTACATTACTAACCAACACGACGCACATGGTACGTTAGCTCGCTGTGACACTTGAATAGAACAGAATCAGCATTAATGTTATTAGTAAAACATCTGCTTTCCCTACTATGACAATTCAAAATGTCTGACAAAGGCCTATTGTCTTGATAAACTAAATATTAACATTAACATATCATCTATAATGACATGAAAAACATGTCTTATGCTATAATGATTACCCTAACATCATAAACTGTCAGATTAATGTCGTCTGCTGCCTTTTTATGTCACTGTAGACCACAGATGAGATAGAATTGATATGATGAATTTTGTATTTTTGTATTATATTCAATTCAGAAGGAAAGTTAGGTCTGCATGTATATCATTTTGTATTTAGGTGAAACAGTTTTCTAACTTCACTTCATGTTCTCTATGTCTGCTAGAGCTGTCACAATATCATATTTTCACTACATGATTATCGTGGCCAAAAGAATTAAGAATAACGATATTATTGCAATATATATAGAAAATATACGTATTACACTCATTTGTGTGTGGGGCGTTGGGGGAGGGAGATCAAGGGAGAAGGGAAAGAAATGGAAATTACTTAAGAGGCACTGGATTATTTACACGGTACTATAATATATGTATTATTAACATGATATCAATATTTATTTTTTAAATATCACAGTTATTGTCAATACCGGAATATCACAACACCCTAATCTCTGCCATTCCGTACTCCACACCTAGTAATTTGTACAGTTTGTCAAAGTTACTAGGCCAAAGTTCAATTCCAAAACAATACATTTTCATTGGACAGGACCAATAAATATGTTTATTACAAGACGTGAAGAGGAAAATATATTCATTGTGAACCAAGCCAACCCTTTCTCGCTTCATGTCATAAACTTGAGTTTTTGATTTGTTCTTGACATTAAGTTTCTGATAAATGATAAATGATCAATGATAAACTCAAATGTGTCATCCCAACTATAAGCACGCTTTTTACAGAATTCAACTCTGAGGCCATTCCCCTTAAGCATCAAGTAGTGTGTTGATACTCAAGGGGAATGTGATGGTATTACAGCTGCCTGTGAATGTACATGCACATGTCAGTGTCATAACTGTGTTTGACTTCTTTCCTCTTGCTACTTTGGGTGTGAAATAGCACCAGTACTCCAACGCTAACTTGTAGAGAGATGTTCTCTCTTAGTTTGAGAACATTTTTCAGCCACATCAGATGTGCAACCCCTTGTAATCCTTGAAATGCACACTTTTTTTTCGGTCTTAACTGGACTAATACCTTAGAGTTTTGCTTAGTGTTTACATAAAAAATGCTCTTAAGAAATGGTTCATCACAACTTTTCATTTACATTTACATGCATTCATTTTGGCAGATGCAAAGCGACAGGAAAACATGTATTAATGTCTCACATTACAGTGAAAAAGTTACATAATGCTTACTGTAATTCCACAATTACATGCTTACTTTAATTGTCAAACAGATTGTCCATCTTTTTCTTATCAAAATCATGTTAGCGCCACTCTAAATGTTTCTTTTCGCACTACAAACAAGAGATCTGTGTCATATGAAACACCATCTGTATTGATTTAACTCTGACCTGTATTTGACTAACTTTGGCTTCTTTTTACACTGTACATAAAACATACTAACTTATTGTTTACAATGTACATATCTAAGTTAAATCTTTTGAAATGTGTATTTTATCTACTGGTTTGTTGTTGAGCATGGGTGTTTATTCTTTACCTGGGGATCCATTTATTTTTACATTACATTACATTTAGCAGATGCTCTTATCCAGAGCGACTTACAGTGAACTAACTACAGGGACAGTCCTCTGGAGCATTACTCAGGGGCTCAATGGTGTTAGCCTGGCATTGAACTCACATTTAATAAGGTTCTATTTGAAAGCCTGACCACTAGACTACCACCACCACATTTATTATGATTAATTGATTTGGAAAATAATTACATACTGGCTTATCGTCCATGCTGTGTATATCTCTTACAATCATTCATGTTCATATATCCTGGTTAGATGCCAAACTGCATTACTGAACCTTGGGCTATGATAACATATAATGCATTTAATCTAAATCAATCTAAACATGGAGTCAGGTTATTGTGCTAACTATCTAAATAGTTGTCTGGATTTTGTTCACGATGTTAACAGTCACTACACTCTCTGGTTTGCTGTAAGCCAACATGATGAAATAAACGTAATAATAAGAATCATCATCATCAGCAATAATAATAATAATAATAAATCGAAATGCTACAGACAGTTATTCATTTCATTCAGTTTGTATTCATTACTACAATACTCAGTTGTCAGTGCATTATACATATAACATAACCACAGTTATCATAGGAGGTAATAAAAAACAACATTGTGAATAATACAATGAACTCTGGGACAACCCACATTGTGTTCAGCATAACAACATTTAATTGTTAATAACAAATAGGAGTGTGGATTGTTTCCCAACAACAATAAACCCTGATTGCAATGGCAATAATGTAATAAAAAATAGTAGCATTTTTATTATATTTTAAAATTAGGATTTTAGGGATGAGGACAAGAGATGAAGTATTGCCTGGTGTGTTTACTTGGTTACACCTCTCCCATTTGTATTTGCTTTCGAAACAATACCAGAGGTGAAAATCATCTCATGATACTGTACTACGGTCTGCCATCTGTAACCTTCAGTAAATTGGGCGTTATCGGCGAGCCAAGGGCGTGTTCGTACTGTGAGAGAGTACGTTCGATTTGTAATACCAAGCAAACATGCGAGCGGGGTTAATGTTGACATTAACCAAATTTCACCAAAATACGATCAATTAACTTGTGAGGTAAACATATATTTTTTATTTACTTCTTTTGTGACCAAACACATTTTACTAAAGATATACAGTTAATAAAACAGTGTAAACTCCGCTCTTCCGGGCAACAGAATACATGCTTCGATTTAATGACGCAGTTGAAGTGGCACGCTCTGTAGCCAATCAAACCTCACGACCTGATTTGAGCGATGGGTTTACAACCAATAGTGTTGCTGTGACAGTTTGAGTGACATACGCTGAAGCTGTAGTGGGGGAAGGGGTCGCTGAAGTTGACGGACCCGCCATCTTGAAAAGTGCTCTCCGATGATCTACCTTTTCGCGCCTGTCAGAATCAGTTTTAAACGCTTTATTTTCCTTACCGGAATTTCGTGTTTTGTCAGTTTTCGTTTTGTTAAGGCCTGGGGCTGACGGCAAGATAAGCTACATGCTGGAGAGTCGCTGTTTACCGTTGTCTATCGGTAGGTACACTTGCCAGCCCATGTACTTGGTTGGTGCTGAAGAGACGATTAGCCAGCAGTCTTTAGATAGCCGGCTAACGTTAGCTGGCTAGCAAGAAGCATACTTGGCCATCTTAACACTGCTGTCAGACAGTCTGGTATACCTCTAGCTAGGACAGGGGTAACGGTAACGTTGCATATCTGTATTTTTAGGCACTGTGAAGCCATAGCCCTATTTAGTTGGCCAACTTGTCAGCCAAATAGCCTTAGTCTCATAGCTCACTGATACCGGTCAAGTCGACGTAACGTTAGCGCCTAACGTTAGTTTGATCCTGATTTAAGTTGGCCAGGTTAGCTAACAATAGCTAACGAAAGCTAGTGATGTTAGCCAGTTTGTCTGAGCCGGTGCGTTAGCATTGGTCTGTTTGGGCCCTGGTATGAAAATGCATAGACGTTACTGCAAACGTAGTATTTCGACAGCAAAACGCAAATAACGTTAGTCAGTAGTACCTTTTTTATATTCAAGCCATGTATTAGCTGAAATGATCAGATTTTGTTTGCCTTACGCTTCAAACCATGTTTAGCTGGAATGTAAGCTATTTCTGACGTCGTTCAGTTTAACTGACGTTAACAGGGCCGTCGTGTTTTTTTTTTCAGGAACGGCCACTTTGCATGCTATTGGTGGATAGCTGGAGAATAGGGTAACTAATGTCATCATTTGCGGTTACTACTGCATTCTGAGACGAAACTGCGTCTTTAACTGGCTCAGTCTGTTTGCTCAAAATTGGAAACGGGAAATTACTGAACCGTATAATTATATGTGTAAAGGCTATAGCAGCTTTGTTGATTTTAAATAAGGAAAACGCTGTTGTCTTTTTATTTCTGAATTTAACAGTCAAATGTAACGCTATCTCAACTGTCGGTAGCTAATTAGTGTCTAGATCGATTTTGTTTGGGTCTCGTGAGAGTGGCTAGTGGACTGTGGCATCCCATAAGGCACTGTGTTATAGCTGTAAACGTTTGTTTTCCAGAGTATGTTATTGCTTTTGGCCTTTGGTATATGTCTCACTGTTTATTTAGTTGTCGTCAGGGGTTATTCAAGGAGGGGTACATTTTATTCCTTGATTTAGAGTCTTGATACGTTGTACAATTATGGATGTATTTTATAATTGCAATACTTGTGGTGGACAGCTGTTGCTAAGGTAATTGAAAGAGAAACTCAATCGAAAACAACACGGATGTACTTTGATCATGACTAGCCACACATAAGAAGGGTTGAGCTCACCATGGCTAGCATCTGTTGTTTATTGAACCTATTTGCTGCACCTCTCATTCTTCTTCAATATAAGTAGGAATGCGGTTTATGCACCAGTGCACACTTCTTCCCCCTCTTACTGCGTTTGCTGTCAGCAGCAAATCGCATACATACAAGAAAACAAGTTATCAGAAAATCTCTTTAAGGCATTTGAGTAGATTTACACAAATGGTAATAACCTGGTTAGTATTAAACATGTGTATACTTGCAGCTGGCCAGTAATCAGATGTTCCTCCTCCTCACCACCTTATTTGAAATATGGGATATTTGATATGAGTCTACAGACTGAGTAGATTTTTTTATGTTTATTTGTTTGTACATTTGGGCTGGTGGCCCATTAAAATAATTAGTGAGTAGTATTAGTAAAACCACAAAGTTTAATTCGTAGAATTAATGTGTCTGAATTTTACAGAGCTGTTCAGTTGTAAAAATCTGTTAAGACCTATGTATCTCAGTTTCAGTTGTCAGAGTTTAGAACTGCAATAATTTTGAAGCTATGAATAATGACCTCTCTTTTTACCCTACAGCATTACACGTTCCCTGTCCTGCATATACACGGCCAAAAAAATCATGTTTCTCTATTATAAAATTAGATGTGTTAACTGGAATTCACTTAATCCCTAACTCTGGTTAATTATGGAATCTGTGCTTAGTGTGAAGTATTGTCTGGTGATGCTTAACTGTGATTATACTTCCTTACTCTGTCATTACACTATCTTTAAATGAGCATAGATTCTATCATACAAATGTATGAAACAACCTTTTATTATAGAATTATTTCATGTGAAAATCAAAATATATATTTTGAATAACTCCTATACAACTACCTATAATAACTACACAATATACAGAAAGCATTTCTGCCTTGTTGTGGCTGAGTCTGTTTCTCTTCTCGTCCAAGATATGAGACACAGAGTTCAATAGCCGCTCACTGTCCGTGCTGGCGCATGGAGCACATGGTGCTGGAAAACAGAGCTGATTATTTCTCCAATATCAATATGGGATCGAATTTCTGGAAAGAAACGTGTTACAAACTGCATGTCGCTGATTTTTCTCCAAGACAGTGTAATACTGGCACACGGCCTACAATTTAATTTTAATTTGTAAACAATACACATGTGCGTGCAGCGTCACCCGTTGTGCTCTCTCGTCATGTCAGAGTCATGCAGAGTCGTGTCTAGGTATGTCAGCTGCTGTTATTGAGTCAAACCGCAAATAACTAAAACATCGCAAAATTCACAGCAGATTAACATCGCTCACTGACATCGGCCAATGTCATCTTATTTGCCGATGGGCCCATGGCATTCAGTGAGGCGAATATCAACCAAAACCGATGTTCGCCCAATAAATCTGTGCATCCCAATCAAATATACTTTACTCAAATTAAAAGTAGAATGCATCTTAGCAGAACAATGTATTTTCGCAAGATCAGTGCATATGTTAAATGTCAATATCGCCGTCTATTATCTTCATTTAATTGTGGGAAGGTAAAATTGTGATTGTGATTAATCGATAAATTTTGCAGCTTTAGTGGATACGTCAGGTTTAGTACCTTCAGCCTAGCTTCAATTGCTCCACTTCTTTTAGGAGGTGGGTGCAGGTTGTAAAATGCTCCACAACACTCCGACCTCCTCACTTTATAGTCATAACGTTGTTGTAATTGCTCGGAAGTGGGATGACAATTGAAACGCGATTGCCGTTACCCTTGTTGTTGTGGAAAATAAGGGGAATATTACATTATATGGCCATCAGAGTTATAGTGTTAGCTTGGTTTTAGACTTGGTTCTTGTAGCTGATAATGCTGGCTACTTAGCAAAAATAGACCAACATTCACCAAGGCCTGAGCTACATGTCATGTGTCCATATTCCCCATTTCCCCCCCTACCATTGCCTCTTCTTGGTTGTGTATTGTTTTTAAGGTACCAGTGATACAATTAAATATGCATTTAAAGGCTTGTCAGACACCAGAACACTGCACAACAAATTGTAAAACTCACAGAGCATTTACCAACTATGAAAAGTTATCACGGATGCAACTATTTTATTTTTTGTTGCTACGATCGCAAGGTAAACCGTAGTGTTTATGTTTTAAAGTAATCCATCAAGAATTTGCACTTGCATGTATTTTATTGGCCAACGCAGCACCTTGCAGGATGATGTTGCGTTGCTTTGCTACAGAGTTCAACTTTTTTATAAGGGCAACCCTGTGTTCTTTTGCCATGCTTCCCTGCTGTGTCGACGAAATGGCTCTATTTAAATAAGATAAGATCAGATAAGAGAGCAGTGTTTTTGGTCAAAGGATTCAAGTTGGGTTGAAAGCGGCCTTAAAGGCACAATGAGTAGGATTAAAAAAAAAAAAAAAAAACACAACAATGTATAGTATCAAAAAGAATATCTCTCCATCACCACTTATACCACTTATGACCCAGTAGAAGTGTGTGGCAGAGTGTCTGCAGATACCCTGCTCTCTGCCCAGATCTTCTCTTTTCTTGTAATTTTACTGTGTTCATGACGTTTCTGGGCGTTTCTCTGCCCCTCACTCTGCCGCTGCTTCCAGCTGTTACTCCTTGGCCTCTTCTCCCCGAGGGCTCTGTTCTGTTTTGGCTGACACTAATCAGTGTTGTCTGAGTAGGAAGCTCTGCTAAATTCTCCTGTCTGGACTCAAACACTATGCCTATTAACTAGCAAGACTTAAGATTGCTAAACTCCTGGCTAGTGTAGTTGAATAGGGACCAAATTTGAATGTTGTTTGCAAACTGCAATGGACAAATCATACTCATTCTGCCCTTTTTAAGAAGGGATTTTCATGCTTCCCAGTGCCATTATTTAAGCAGCCATGAATTGGTTACAGTCCTAGAAGTCTAGTGTACCTGTATTTGAAGGAGCTTCATCTCTTAATGTTTAATTTTTGAGGAGTACTGTGCATTGTTGATAATAGCAAGTAATAAGTAGTAAGTATATAAGTAATAAGCAAAATTGCTATAATATCCACATGAAAAGTAGTGGAACATTCCTTTTTAACAAGTGTCCATCTGTTTCTCGCCTCACAGGTGTGTGCTGTTGAACTGCTGTATGTGTGCTGTTTGTCAGTCTGTCCATCACCGCTGTCTGCCTGCCTGTCTGTCCATCCGGCTTGCCTGGAATGGGCCACAACTCCCAAAGACTAGAACACACACCTTTTTAACCTGAGCTCTGCCGTCTGGACTCTACCATACTCCCAGGTAGGCAGCAAAAAGAGCCGTTAGATGATTCCTCATCTAAATCATTATAGTCATCTATTATATTATGATAACGTCATTTTGTATTGATTTTAATAACTTGTGCACATTTAAAAAAAACAAAACAAAAAAAAAAAACATTTATTTTTTAATTATTTTTTAGAGCCAACATGTTTTGGAAATTTGACCTCCACACCACATCCCACATTGACACGCTGTTAGAGAAGGAGGATGTGACGCTGACAGAGGTGATGGATGAGGATGACGTCCTGCAAGAGTGCAAGGCCCAGAACCACAAACTGGTTGACTTCCTGCTGAGACCACAGTGTATGGAAGACCTGGTCACCTTCATCACACAGGAACCCAGTGCTGATGTTGAGGAGAAGGTTAAATACAAGTAAGACAGAAATGGTGCAAAGGATAAGAGGATCAAAATAAAAGAGCATTGTAACCATCGCATTAGAAAAATATATTGCCATGTTTCCACCGCATGGTAAGGCTCTCCTTGACTCGACTCTTTTGGTACCACTGCAGATGATACCCCCTCAGTGCAAGCAGGGTGATCAGATGCACGGCGTAGTTGCTAAAAATTGCGGTGTAAACGGGAGACTCGCTGAATTCAGTAAATTGTAAGGCGTGTTTACTTTTTAAAAACGCTGGGTTTGTGCATGCCCTGTGACATGTTAGTGACAATTCTCTCTAAATTAGTGGTCTGCAATGTTTTAACGTCAGCTTTTTAATATCGGCTGTGGTGGTAGTAAAAAAAAAAAAAAAAAAAAAAAAAAAAAGTACCAGGTATTATCCACAACTTTTCCTAATAGAAAACCAAAAAGGAGTGAGTCAAGTAGAGCTGTACCATGCAGTTAAAAGAAGGCTTAAGGAGCAGCTTTTATACTCTTACAGGTATCCCAACATATCATGTGAGCTGCTTACGTCAGATGTGGGCCAGATCAATGACAGACTGGGAGAAGATGAAAAACTGCTGATGAAACTTTATGGCTTCCTCCAGAATGAGCCGCCTCTCAACCCGCTCCTAGCCAGCTTCTTCTCCAAGGTTCTGTCCATTCTTATAGGACGCAAGCCTGAACAGGTAAGTTGGCGAGAAGGAGTTTTATCTGTGAATGGGAGTTCTCATCAGATAGGATTTTTCCAGAAACTATTTTAAAACAATAATCACTGTTAATCATGCTCTGAATGTTTTATTTATTTTTTATTTATTTATTTATTTTTTATAGACCTATAGGAAACAAGACACTTTAACCTCTGTACTGATTTTAAGGTGTGTGTGTGATGTGTTTATAGATAGTGGAATTTCTGCGAAAGCGGGAGGACTTTGTAGACTTGATGATCAAACACATCGGTACATCTGCCATCATGGACCTCCTTCTCAGAATGCTCACCTGCATCGAACCACAACAGCTACGACAGGACGTTCTCAATGTGGGTAGCAAGACAGCACTTTATCAACTGTACTAAAAATGATATCCCACATCTGTTCACTTAATACAGTTTGAATTGGACCATCGCAACCCACAAGAACAAGCCACCATATAAAATTTTACTCATTGTGATCTGGCATAGCTCAGTAAACGTTTGTTGAGGATTATGATGTAAAAAAGATAAAGAATTCTGCAATTCTTCAACAGGAAGCCTTTCTACTTCAACAGGTGTTGAGATGTCCTTGGGCTTTGCTTCTGATTTCAAACTGTAAAAACAATAGCAACTATCCAGAAAATGTTGCAGACGTTTTCTAAGCTAACCACCTTAAAGTATTTCTAAATGAATTTTAAGGGAGACAGACATGTTGTGGTCACAAAATCATGCTTTAATGTTTATATCTACCTGCCTAGTTCCAGCTGGGTTAATCGGGACCCAGTAGATATTGTCTAGAATAAAATCTCATTGTAAAAGCTGAGGTTGCAGTATTTAGGCTGGTTTTGCAAGACTAGCATCACAGTACAATGCAACATGGGTATCTACTCAGACAATCTGACTATTTGCATGCACACAAGTTAACAATATGCATTTGTTGGGTAATTCATCATTAAGTTCTTGTCAGAGGCTTTATTATGAATAAGTAGGATAAATTGGAAACATGGATTTATGAAACTCAAAAATGTAGATTTGTAACCGTGAATTCCTTCTTATTTGGTTCACATGCCCCATAAGCCAGAAAAGAAAAGTCAGAATGAACTTTGTTGTTTTGTAAATGTTATTTATTACACAGTATATTCCCACTTGCTACATAAAGGCGATTATGAATTGATAAACCTGCTTAAAATGAGCAGTCTTGTTCTTGGTTTTCATCCTAATATTGTGTGCTGCCCCAACATCTCTGCCTTCTGCCCTTTCAGTGGCTGAATGAGGAGAAGGTGATTCAGAGACTGGTGGACATGGTACAACCTTCTCAAGATGAGGATGTGAGTTTCACACACACTTCACTGTTTCTTCCATTCGTATTTAAGTCCTATGAATCGGGGAGCGTTTTTCATGAAATTATTAACTACTATTTTTGATACATATGAATGTTTTCAGAGAATTTACATGTCAACATCTACAGTCAAAGATCAGTCCATTTTATGTTATATGCTTATAACTTTTAGTCTGCATCAAGATGAATACTATTGTTAGTTTTAAATCTGTTCAGGAATATTAGGACTTTGCTTGGATGATTGAATATTGTATTTTTCAAGTGAGTTGGTCTCTTTTTCTTTTTTTATCCACATTTCTTGACTCAGAGACACTCCAATGCCTCCCAGTCACTGTGTGAGATCATCAGACTGAGCAGAGACCAGATGTTCCAGGTCCAGGGCTCCTCAGATCCAGACCCACTTCTGGCCACACTTGAAAAGTATGCATGCATTTATATACAAGAACTCTTACAGTCAGTCCTGTAAGAGTTCTCCTTATTCAGTTAATTCAATATGATTTTGGTTCTTATTACTGTGTCAGTGATTTTTACGTACATCACTTATTTCCTCACCGTTTTTGCTTTTGTTGATTAAAAGATAATAATAATAATTTTACAGTGTATGATAATAACATATATTCTAACATTGGCTTTAGTCATTTTTGCCTAGTAGACTAATAAACAGTGACTTTGAAGCATGCTTTCCCTTCAACTTCATCTCTGTCCTCATCAGGCAGGAAACGGTGGAGCAGCTGCTGTCTAATATCTTCGACAAGGAGAAGAATGAATCTGCAATTGTCAGTGTTATCCAGATCCTCCTCACATTGTTTGAGACAAGGAGACCAGCGTACGTCCTGTGGCCTTGGCCTCTCTTGTTTGACATTGGACATACTGTATATAGTAGTTGATGAGAATGTTGGGAGAATATGAAATAAGGAAAATTGTAAAATAAGTGAAGTAGGAAAATATATTTCAAGATTTCATGACGGAAACATGAGCAGTCAACTGATCAAACATGAACATCCTGATTTAACCAAAGTTCACATGTTTTAAATAATATCTACATTTTTACGTCTACCCGCCTCCATTATTACCATAAATGTTCCCACTACTTTGGTGGCGGTATAAGAAAACGCTCTGTCTAGATATCCTTCAATATCAGATTCTTAACCCATAATTATTTTCCTAGGCTTTTACTTTAGGCACAGTCCAAAAGACTTGGTGAGCTAGTTCATTAGGTTTTACATTTCTATGTTATAGGTTTGAGGGTCATATGGAATGCCCCCCTGGGATGTCCCACCCTTCATTCTCAGTCAACCACAGCATTCTAGAGGCTGTGAGACCCCGACTTAAAGACTTTCACCAGCTGCTACTGGAACCCCCAAAGGTAAAAACCACGCAGACAGTCGTAAACTGTTTTAAAATAACAAAATGCCTTGTAGATTAAAGTTACCAGGTTGCGGTCTGCATGGAACTTTTTTATCCTTTTAGTCCAACCCATTATTGGCTGTTTTCAGTTTAGTTTGAATTAGTATGTTTAAAACTTTTCTTAGAAAACAGCTGAAGATGACAGATGGTCCAGTCACAGAATCAGTTTGTGACAAATAGTCTCCTACCACATAAGTATTCATTAGTGTGTGTGTCCGTGTCCGTGTGTGTGTGTGTCACTGTCAGTTGTGTGTATATTGAGCAGTGTTTATTCTCCACCAACAGGCGAATGTGATGAAGACGACGTGGGGGGTTCTGGACCCTCCTGTGGGCAACACCAGGCTCAATGTAGTCAGACTGGTGGCCAGTCTGTTGCAGAGCAACACTCACAGCATCAACACAGAACTCATTAACCTCAACACACTGGGAGTCATACTAGTGAGTGATATCTGCTTTAGGTATTTGTTTTGGGCCAGACTTTTTTCTCACCGCCAAGCTTACAAGCTAACTGCAGTAAAATGTAACGACAACTAACGAAGATTTTGATCAAAGATTGTGATCAAGGGTTGCATATACTCAATTGTATTTTTGTCTAGTTTATGTCCTTTTTCATTTGAACCTTTCGGCCCATATTAAAAAAAGGCACTTGCGCGCACTTATTTCCACCAAAAGGTTACGTTTTGTCAGCAGGTTTACTCGGCATGTGAAAAAAGTATATTAGACTTCATCTGATTCAACTCAGCTATTGGTCACAGAACAAGCCTTACCATTAATTATTTAAATAAATTTGTTGAGGCAAAATATAGTGAAATAATATATGAAAGTGTCTTACTCAGAAATTATTTGGATACAGGGCACAACAGTATTAAACGGACTGAAACAAAAGAGTCATTCAGCACTAAAGTGAACACGTAAGTTTGATAAATTAATATTAAAACTCCAATTAAGCAAATGTAAATGGATAAAAAAGTGGAGGCCAGGCAAGATTCAGACATATCAATGGTCTTATACAAAATCTTTGTTTTGTCCTTGAGGAGATCCGATGTTCAGGTTGAACAATATATCCAATAGGTTTTGCCTTTTTGTAGAATGTTTTTTTGTGATCTCTGCCCCTTGATAAGTAGCTCAACAATTGTCCCAATGCCTACAGAACTCGTAGAACAGTGTAAATGGTACACTGCGCTTAGAAAGTTTGAATCTTCTGCCCTGTTATTGCTTCAATGCTAACAAATGTCAAACCTTTTATGTCTCATCAATCTTTTTGAAACTTATCATATTTTATACTGTTAAATGTCATTTTCTTGTTGTAGCTAAATATTGTGAATAATACATTGTGTTTGCTTGTTAACAAAGGGGGACGTGTTGGTTTGCTGGTAATTTATGTACTGAGGTGTGTAGGTTTTGAGATGTGTGCCTTGAATTTATGGATCTTTTAACAGAGTGAATGGCTTGTGATTAATTGGCTGGTTGTTTTTTGTCAGGCTGATGTTTGCAAGTGTTCTTATTTAATGTGTTGTATTGTGATGGTCTGGTCTTGATCTAACCCTGGTCCAACCCTAACCCCATGGGAGACTATAAAGTAAACTTGACCTTAACCATTAATTAGGCTGCCACTGAAAACGGTAGTGCTTCAGCCAACCATTTGATCTTGCACAGCATTTTCCTGGTTTGACTTTTACCTGCTGTACTTGCTGTAGTTAAAGTTATAATTGACATTTACAGGTTTAATTGCTTTTGGCTTCCTTTTAGAAAGTTGTTTAGATAACTATGTTAAACTGGAGATTGTTTTACAGGGGTTAGTTAACAAGGCAACGTTAGTCACTGCGACTACAGATGTCAGGAACAAAACGGCTGTGTAAAATGTTTCTTTAACTGATACAAAAAACATCTCATGATAACTGGTGTTTTCTTTAGTAGTCTATTAAAGCAAAGATCAGTATTAGACTATCAAAAATATTTACTAATTACTACCTATTTTTCCTTATATTTTGTTTTGCTCCACAGGATATGTATTTCAAATATATCTGGAACAACTTCCTTCACATTCAAGTGGAGATCTGCACAGCTATGATTCTGGCTATGCCCCCCGCACCCACTGACATCCAGCCAGACACAGAGCAGGAAAATGCAAGGGAGAGCATCCTCATCAAACATGTAAGATTAGAATAAAAAGTGATAGTTACATCAGTTCTTATATATCTTCTTTATATGTGATGTAATTGTTTAGATTTTGTCAAGCTTTTACTGCTAGGACTATTGCAAAACTGCAACGGTCGCTTTGTTTTAGCAAACTGAAGCTGCCTTTACATAGATAAAAACATTAAGCGAAATGTGTTGCAGCCAAACATTCAGTGTAAACAATAATGTTGGTAATGATGTTATTTCTAGACTAAAATAGCTAATGGAGCTATTCTGTCTTTGTCAGAGTTTTATTTATTGTAAAGTTGGAAAGATGCATTGGTAATGACTGTAACCCTTGTGTGAAAGGTAAATACTGCATTTAATTTCCACAAGTAATCTTGATAATAATAAACGGGATGCCGTTAGTCTCGAGCCCCCCCAGGTGCCTACGGTACTGTAGAAAAACGTCACACTTCCAGAATTTTTGGCATTGACTTGGTACCGAAGTATTGGTTCATGTGACATCTCTAGTGGTGTATTAGTTTTTGTGTGTGTCAGCGCAGACACATCAGCAAGTATGCACTGCATCGTGGCCACACTGAATTGGTTGTATTTAATTTGCTTGTATTTTCCTCCACCAGCTGTTTCAAAAGTGCCAGTTTATACAGAGAATCGTAGATGCCTGGAACACCAATGAGAAAGAACAGTGAGTATTCTGCTCTGTGAGACCAGAAGTGACTTTGTCAAGGTGTGACAATATGTTATTAAGTTGTCATTTGCTGTCGTAGAAAAGAGAATGCAACAAACTCAAAAGTCTTTTGCTCCTTTTACCATAATCACTGCTGGTCATGGTTCAGATTAGTTAGGAGAGTGTTGCTTGGCTTTAGTGGTGATAGTTATAACTGATAATGTCATAATTGTATTGATTTGTTTGTGTGTTTTTAGGGCAGAAGGTGGTCGGCGACGAGGATACATGGGCCACCTCACCAGAATAGCCAACTCTATAGTTCATAACTGTGACAAAGGCCCTAATGGACCACAGATACAACAGCTCATCTCTGGTAAGAACTCGTATCTCTCTGTATTCTTCTCTCTTGCAAATTCGCTTTAACCTCATTTTTCAGTTTGAGACGATTGACTCTATAATGTGTTATGTGTGATATCTCATATTGGTAGTGGTAACGGGGTGGAAATCCTGTGGCATCACGCATCTATGCTCAGCCTATTTTTGTTTATCAGGATAATAACTAGTGGCATCTAAAATGGACTTAGAACACCATTCTTTAACAGGTGTGTGTGTGTGTGTGTGTGTGTGTGTGTGTGTGTGTG
>CALSCE010010634.1:3462105-3495498 GCA_943593645.1 Bovichtus variegatus
TGTGTGTGTGTGTGTGTGTGTGTGTGTGTGTGTGTGTGTGTGTCAGAGCTCCCAGCAGAGGACAGAGACAACTGGGAGGCCTTTATTTCTGGGCAGCTGTCTGACACAAACAAGAGAAACACTGTTGACCTGGTGAGTAACCACATGCACATCAACTCTGACGTCAAGCTGTAATGTATATTTCGCTATTTGTATAATGCCATTTGTTATTGTGTTGTCTCTGTACTCCAGCATATTGGATTTGAAATGAAACTTTGACTGAATCTAAAGGTCTGTTTCTTTTTAGATCCAGTTTTCTGAGTACAGATACTCTCAACACGTGTCTGCAACTGTTATCCATGAGTAATTAAGCTCAATGTACATTTTAAGAAGGATTAGGACGCACTGCAGCACAGCACATGCAAATATCAAGAGGGATTTATTCTATTACACAAGACCGCTATGCCGTTCATCAGCGTGGTGTGGAATACACCTTGATGTAGTCAATAGATTTTTTTCTTAAATGCCCACCCTTTGCTAAAATTATATTTTTTTTCTTTAGGTGAATACACACCACATCCATTCTTCCAGTGATGATGAGGTGGACTTTAAAGACAGCGGCTTTCACCAGGACTCCTCTCTACAACAAGTAAGACCTAAACACACACAAGCACACATGCACACAAATGCAAACTTGCACAAAAGCAGGCCCATAGCCACAAAGATCTAGCTGATCTACAAATATTTGTTAGTCTTTCTGTGACCGTCTTAAACAGAAACTCTGTTAGCTTTTCTTTGGATAATTGTGGTAATCGATTGGAGGCAAATCCTCGAAGCATATCTCATCAAAGTGGTCTGTGTGAGACCAGCATACTATAGACAACTGTAAGAATCAGTCCACATTGGACAAAAGTACTTTAAACCCAATTTGCATAGAAAGGGAGACAACTGTCAGTTTTCTTCAAAAGCCCCCCAAAAAATATCCACTGTTGGAGTATACCTACCTTTCCCTATATTACAAAAAGTGCTTCAAAAGTGCCAGTCTTACAATGGCTACTTTTAATAAATTGTATTCTCAGAAAATAATGCATTACAGGCTACATAGATTGAGTAATTAATACAAAGATTCTGGTTGATGATGATCAGTTTCTATTGTCATTGAACAAAATTACCACTCAGGAATACAGATGTGTTTTCCTGGAGCCCTCGTCATTAGTTGCTTGTTGAGGTGTAATGGGACATATGCAATGCATATTCTCAAAAGTGTAACTGTTTTACACCTCCTGTTCTTCAACACAAAACGCGTTTCCCCCCATTCCCTACCAGAAAACGTCAAATTCTGCATGTTCATTTTAATCTTCAAATATATGGTGACTATCGGTCATGCACAATAAAAATCTACTTGAACATCTCTCGACCATGTTTTGCATTAATTTACTTAACTACTAATATTATTCAAGAACATTTACAGGTACTTTAAAAAAATATCTATTTTAATTAAACTAATGTTAAAGCATTTTGGCATCTGACTGTAAATGCATGTTTGTTCTTTTTTCTTTTAACTATTAACCTGTCTAGCCTACTTGTTATATATTCTTTTATTTTTACATCTTAGTATATGCATTTGCTATTTTGTGTACTGCAAGTAATGACCAGCTTTGTATAGAGCCAAGACTATATCATTATCGTTGGTCCTGGGTTTTGCCAGGCCTTTTCTGATTATCAGATGCAACAAATGACGTCCAATTTTATTGAGCAGTTCGGCTTCAATGACGAAGAGTTTGCTGATCAGGACGATGTTGTGGAGTGAGTACTCATCTTGCATGACTGGACTTGCTATCTAAATATTACTGTGTAACACTGAAGGGACAGGGCAATTAAGACATTACAAAGTTGGTGGGTTCATTTGTTTATTCAATAATAGGATCTTTATTTGCACATCACTTTTAATCGAAAAAGCTTTTTAAGTGCTTCATTGTCAGGCCCATTGTTATGACATGTCGTAACACAAGAACAGTTTGTTTGATTCCTATTCCAAGCTTTCTTGTTGACATTAAAATCTCAATGCCACTTTATGTCATGCAGCATCATTTTTATATAGATTTGAAGTGATGATTAAACCAAAAAGATCAATATCAGTAATGACTATTGCCCAAGCTAAACATTTTTTTTGCAAAAAAAGCTAAACATTTTTCTCAGGCATTAAAACGAATTCCATTCCCTCTTAAATGTGCCTTGTTTCTTTTTTGATATGACTGCCATAATAAATACAAAATATGGCTTGATATAAATGAAGAAACCATAATATCAAGCTTTTGTGTTTTCGTGTGCTGTCCCTTTCTGTATTTCTTACGGCAAGCTAGTTTTGGGGGTATAATCTTCTGCAACTGTTGTGGGCTGTGGGAGATGGCTGTTAGTTGATCAATGATCAAAAAAGTCTGTTTCACTTTAAACAATTTGTGGTTTGAAGTAGAGCTTTTTCTTTCCATAAATTTTGGGTTTAGCATTCTCAGACTTTGCAAAATGAGGCGTTGGGCTGGGTGAAACGAGCAATACACCAATACAAACTTTCAGCAGCATCTCTTCCTCAAGTCCTGACATTTATTCTTGTAACTTTTATTAGTTTTACAAAAGAGCAGTTCAAAATAAACGTTTTTCTTTAACCTTCTAGACAGTAGATCTTCAATGGATTAACCTGCATGCATGCATGCATGCATGCATGCATGCATGCATGCGTTTCTAAAGATGGGAAGTCTGGAGGTTTTATCCTACTAAAAGACTTCCATCAATACTCAATGGAGTTCATTCATTCAATATTCAATAAACGGCACAAAGCTGAACTGGTAGATTGAACACACAGCAGCATTTCTTGGTGTCTTGAATTCTCTGTCAGTTCTACATGATGCTATTTCATGTAAGGGTGACATGAAGGGTAAATATTGGGATGTTGAGGTATGTGATTGACAGAACTGTTGTATTGGTGTACCTGATGATGCTCCCGTTCTAGTTGAGGCTCAGGTCTGTCTGGTGGTCCTCCCTTCTGTGCAGGCGAGATGCCTGGAACGTATCTGACTTGGCCTTTTTAAAGGTCAACTGGACCTATCCAAGGCCTGAACAAATGTACACTGGACATCAGCTTCCTGTGCTTTTAAAAACACATTGTATACAGATCAGATACTTGCCAGTTATCATGAATGCACACCTATATGTGCCATTTCAGTTTCCCAAACTTTGAGAAGGGGGGATAGTAATAGGGTGGTTAGATGGAGAAATTCCACTGTGTGGGCTTTGCAGGCTGGTATGAGCTGATGGGAATGGAGAGTGTTGGATTCATGTGTGGATAGGACTTAACGTATACTCTTAATCTGACTACTGCTGTTAATAGTTAGTTGCAGTCTCATTCACTTCTTTGAAGCTGCTTTAGCTGTCGAGCATGACTCCCTAAATTCTGACATTGCTTAATAAAAGCAACAGTTTGGATTTGAAAGAAAACCAGCATTTTTACCTGAGTCATAATTAAGTAATTAAAGGCTTTCCAGCACAAAGATAGGCCCACTGTTTTTAGCTTGGCTTGGCACAAAAACTACAAGCATGGAGAACCTGCTAGTGCTCCGTCAAATGTGAGGAGGAAAAAAAAAACAAACTTGTTAATCTAGAAATAGTTTCAACAAGTAACTGCTCTTTAACAATAATGTTTAGTCTCAGGTATCGCCTGTAAGACTTAAGTTTAAAAGCCTTTGTTAATAATTTGTGATAACATAAATACAATAATATTATAATAATTACATAAACACAATAATTGTGAGAATATTGCATTTCCACACAATCAAAAAAATTTAGTGTGTCCTGGTCGAAATTCAGTTATACTCTATATTCCACTGACAATTAGGCTCGACTCAGGAGCCTCTCAAACAGTCGTTGTGTTAGATTTTCTCGTTGTCTGTCATTTTGATGGACAGGGTCGTAAAATTTCCGTCATAATCTATAACCCGTCATTTAAAAAAAAAAAAAATAAGGCATATTTAGTAGCATTAAATTGGCATTCATTTATTTTAATTTTAAAATAATTAATATATAAAACTAGCTTTTAGATTGTGCATGGAGAATAAAGATGATCAGAGATACCGACTGTGCGGTCACTTTCCATGTCAACACACACGAAGCAAATTAAATTTGTTTCCCCGCAGTGACAACGGATGCATCTAAAAACACTGCCAATATTGTGCCCAAATATGAACAAAGCAATTTTACAGAAGTAGTTTTTGTGCGTTTGCCTCGAACAGGCGATTTCTTATGGCCGTACTAATTTTGTTCTGAAGGCTAACCCGCGGCGCTCTGCTTCCACACACTCCGCTACTGAATTAGCAGCGCCACTTCAGCCGAGTGGCGGCGAGATTGGAAAGCGGCTAATGGTATGCCATTACCATTCAGCGGCACATGCCGAGAGTGGTACCGCCCATGTTCCACCGGCATATACCCTTTCGGCTTGAAAGTGGTATGCCACTGTCAGAATGTCACATCTGTAACGTCCCATGATGCATATTTCTCATAAATTAATATTTTCTGGCTTTAATAAGGGATTCTATAAAGTCTCTCTTGTCTAACACCATAGCCAGTCTGACTCATCGATAACAGAACAGAAAGTAGGCTACTCATTCAAAGACTTTATGGTGAATAATTAATATGACATGCGTATGCCTGGTTAATGATCCGCGACATGGAATTTTATATAATGTTTGATCGCATTTTAGTATTAAACACGCCAAAAATAATACCAATATAATTTAGTTACTTGGCTCTAAATTTCTGTTATTGATTAGTCATGCTACGGTGGCTAGGCTAACAATATCCATGTTAGACTAGAGAAACTGTGCTATGTTGCGCAACGTTGTCAATTAACACATAAAAAAATATACATTTATGGGAAATGCGCACCAGAGGACGTTACTTGTGTGACAGTCTGAGAGTGGCATACCACTTTCAAGCGGCACCTGCCGTTAGGTATATGCCGGTGGAACACGAGCGCCATATGACTTCAGGTATCAGCATATGCTGCTGAGCCATACCATCAGCCACTTTTCGATCTTGGCGCTACTGTTCCTGCAGGATGAACTCCTCCTGCACCAGCAGCGCCGCTGCTCCTCACAGAGAGGAGATGCGCTGTGAATGACTTGAAGTTCCGACAGATCGCCCTCATCAGTGTTCCAATCTGTCAAAATGACACTGTCTTCAGATTTAGCCGTCATTCCTTAAAAATAAATCAGTCAATGACGGAAAATATTTCGTTAACACAACCTCTGTTCTCAACTGATGATTCTAGTCATGAATGTTAGGGAGTACCCCTAGTTTTTACTTACTACATCTACTACATATACACATTAGGGGTGCTCCCTAAACGTTTATGATTAGATCCGATTTAAATGACCAGGAGGAACACTTTTTTTTTTTTTTCTGGCTGTGAAAGTCTTTTCCCCTCCCTTCTGCCATAGCAGGGCTAAATTCCATAGCTCGCTAATACAAATAATGCACTATGTATTCTGTTCAAATGTATCTATGTTTTATGTAAATGTATCTTTGTTCTGGAGGCACCCATACACACTGTTACACTCTGTGGAAACAAATTCTAGAATTCTATCTGGATCAAAGGAGTAATTGAGAAAATCATCAGTAGGATAACTGATAATTAAAATAATTGCTATAATCTATATACAGCTTTAGTATGTGTGACAGGAGTTGTTGAAAGGTGTATTATTAACCTTTGACTAAGCTTGGATGGCAATTTCCCTCTGCTTCAGGTCTTTGTGCTTAGTTAGGCTAAGCCTTCAGATGATATTATATTAATCCGACTTTGGGTAAAATGGCAAACAATTCCTCCAAATGTTGGACTTTTCCTCAAATGTTTGATAAACCATTTCAAATTTTGGAACAAATAATATTTTGGGAAACTGCCATCCACTAAGCAATGTTGAAAGTGGCTATTTTGGCTTCCTTGTTAAAAAAGAAAAGGAAAAGGGCAATGTTTTTTTCTGCCAGGGCCTGTGTATGACTATTTGCTTTTCTTTGACCCGATTACAAAAAAAAAGCATGTATATAAAGATCAAAAGTGGCTATCAAAAGCCACGTCTCTTCAGCACTATTTTTTATGTTGATGTGAACCTGACATGGGGTAAGAATAAGTTTTAGTTCTCCCTGCAGTATGAAGTGTTGGAGCTGTGTGCTACAGCCTGTCTACCTGTGTGTTGCCATATATGTGAATGCCTAACGACCCTAACTTAACTAAACTCTGTTCTCTTTAACATTGCAGTATTCCCTTTGATAGAATATCAGACATCAATTTTTCACTGAATACAAATGAAAGTGTAAGTACTTTGATTATTAATCTTGAATTCATACATCAATGAGAGTAGATAATAAAGTAAATGATAAAATGATGATGGAAGAAATGTTATTTTATCAATATGGCATGCCTTGTATTTCCAGATGTCACTGTTAACATTTATTTAAAAATGGATGCAACAAAGTGGGATGACTCAAAAATTTTATTCTTCTTAGACAACAAATGTGTGTCCGATGTATAGAATATGAGGATTGATCTTAATAAAATAAAAACCTGCTATAGTCTGCATTTTAACCACTAGTGTGATGCAAGACATGACACAATGTAAGCGTATATGAATAGGGCCTAAGTTATTTTTTATTGAGTTTCCATCCGTTTGAGGCCTGCTGTGAAGCTGTTGTGCTAGGATACCGGAGGTATACATGTGCTTCTCGGCTGAGTGGCTTTTGTTCTGCAGGATCCAACCCTAGTTTGTATGTGGATGTACAGTAGATAAAAAAGTGTTTTTCCCTGTGTGTTTCCCCAGGCAAATATAGCTTTGTTTGAGGCACGCTGTAAGGAGAAAATCCAGCAGTTTGAAGATGCTGGTTCAGACGAGGAGGATATATGGGATGAAAAAGATGTCACCTTTGCACCAGAGGCACAGAGACGCCCCAGGTCAGACCCCCGCACGCACATACACACATCCATTCATACCTTCAAGTCATCCTTCTAATTTAAAAAAGTACATTTAAGTCGTCTGTGCAACCAAATGCGCAGGATTCATTACAAAATGTAAGTTGAACAACAACTAGTTTCTTAGTTTTGAGGTTGAGCCTTTTTTTTTTTTTTTATGTGGCTTATAGTATAAAATTCTAGTGGAAGAAATGGAGAGATAACTTATCTATTTATAACTGATTAGTTAACCTATCATTGTTTTTGATAAATCAGTTACTGATTTTTGTCTATAAATGCCAAAAAAAAGGTTGTCATCACATTTGTGAAATTTTACGAGAATAACTCATCATTCATAATTTTCTGCTGATTCATAATCAATCAGCACTATCTGTCATTGAAAGATTCTCCACTGCCAGCAACACTAAACTTTTTAGCTCCTGCGTTAAAGGAATAGTTGCTATGTTTTAATATGTTGTTGTATGAGGAACCTCTACAGTAGATGGTAGTTTGTAGACGCAGACAGGAGTACCAGCAGGAAGCCAAGCAATGTACGGCTGTGGATCAGGGCAGCAGCAAAACGTATTTTAGACGCATAAATAAATCAACATCAGTTTAAGTGTACGATATATTTAGAATATTTTCAGCGCTTTACCGTGCTGTCAGACAGCCCTTTCTGTCTTGGTGATTTATAGGTTTAGCTTGAAGTCAAACATTCACACAGACAACAACTCCAGAGTATAAAAAAGAGGAAGACCTCTGATGCGGATTACAAATAGCTCCAGATATGCATGTCCATCTCAGGAGTTCGGGCAGCACGGACAGTGAGGAAAGCACAGACTCTGAGGAGGAGGACGGGAAGAGAGATCCATTTGAAGCTTCCAACCCCAGCACCGACGACAGAATGGAAGTCGACACAGGTTGGTGTACCCAAGACTACTACATATCTACCATAACGGCATAACGATAAGAAAAGACCCAAGTAAGAAAACTTTTGCCTGGACGTGGTTTAGGATGTTATGTTTCAGTTAATACAGTGCTGATGATGTGGGTTATGGAAAGACAATATGTTGCCTGTCAATGCAAGTAAGACTAGTGGTGGTTTGAATACCTTAATTTTTCTGAATAATAATAATAATAATAATAATAATAATATTATTATTATTATTATTATTATTATTATTATTATTATTATAATATATATATATTTTAGGGCCTGTGTGGACGGCCAACTTTGATGACATCCCCATGGACACAGGTACGTCCACAGCTCCAGCCACCAGCCCTAACAACCCTGCTGCCTCCTCTCCTTTGGCCTCCTCCTCTTCCACAGAAGACCTCCCTGAGGCCACATGGAGCTCCCCTCCTCCTGCCACCTCTAACTCTGAAACAGGCTGGGCTGATTTCTCCAACTTCACCCCCGTCAGGTAGGACATCTAAACAGACCTGCAGTGCTGTAGCTACGGAAGAACAGTGCTTGCTTTTGGCTGTTATTGTCTTTGCATCTGAAAGAGTGCTTCATAAATAGAAACTCCTCTCTTTCAGCCCCAAAGACCCTCTGAGGTGCAACTCTCCTGTTGCTATGGAAACCAGCCTAGAGACAATGGACCCTCTGGGGGTCAATGCACCCATGCAGCCTGAAGGTGAGATGTATGCACTTGCATGTCCATATTGACAACCTGGACACACTTTGATATGAGATGTGACACTTGCTAATGTGTATGATTTCACTCATTTCATTAGCAAACTCTTAATCAAAATCCCTTTTAGGGAGGAGTGACTATACCTCCTGAGAGTTAAGTGTTGAGATCTGACACCTATTGTTGCTTTTCTTAACCCCCCAGATTGTGATGGCTGGTTGGGTACCAGTGTGGCTTCTCCCTCCTCCACCTCACCTAAGGATTGTGGGAGATCTAAAGCGGAGGAGGAAACGCCTTCTTGTGAGCAGCGCAGCATCACTGAGACGGTCATCAATGGCTCAATGAAAGAAACGGTCAGCCTCACTGTTGACGCCAAGACTGAGACTGCCGTCTTCAAGAGGTTCGCCAAACACATCCACACAAAAACACTACGTAGCTCTCTGTGCTAGCTCACTGAATGGCCCCAAGCCATTCAAATGCATCTACTGGTGTTGATTTAAAATTGTTAACTTGCATTTTAATCATCATTCCACTATTGCTGTGCATGTGCTGCAAGTATTTAGTTTGCTCTTGTGGACAAAATCGCCAAAGTGGCAGCTGAGTGACTTTGCGCCAGAAAGACGTGATTCTGAAACATAACCAACTTCTCACTTTGTTCTTCCTCATTGGAATGAACCTGCCACAAGTTTGTTCCCCTCATTCCATCGGTGCACTATGCGCTCAAAGCACCAAAATGCAAAACAAAGCCAGTTTCTAGGTCAGGTTTAATACCAAACTGTCCGAGCTATGCTTGAACTTTTCGAAAATACTAGTTCAGAAACTAAGACTAGTTCAGTTGTCTTGCATGTTGTTCTCATTCTTTCACTGTTTAATAATATGTGGGGGTTATAGCCCATAACAAAATGGCAAATTACATGATAAATTGCTCTACATTAATTGTACATTTAGGCTTTAAAGTTATATTCCACTATATTATGAGTATGAAACACCCTCTACAGAATTGAAAAGTATACATTTACTTGTATGGCTAAATACTAGGTGTGTAACGGTAAACAGAAGTCCCGGTTCGGTGTCAAGTGTCATGATTCGGTCCAAGGTTGGTACAGCGGGGAAAAAACAAATGCGTAAGGGAATGTTTATTTTGAAAAGACAGTAGTGTAGGTGTCAAACGCAGACAAAATCGTCTTGCTGGGGACTGAGGTATTACCTTCTCACTCACAACTTTGACATGCTTTTATTTTTATGATGAAAACATTTTTCCAAACATCTGTATTACACTGAAAAAACTCTTTCCCAAAAAACAACAGGTCACAAGAGTCTATAAAACTGAAAAGTATCTCTTATGCTATGAAACTGAGAGACTGAAATTTTGCTTTGAGCTTTGGTGGCGCATTACGTCCATTAATCTACTTACCGTATACGTAGTTGCGTGCCATGACCCCCGTACCATGACTGGCGCAAATATGTGAACTTAATATATACTCTGCTTCTTTGAGTTCAATTTGCACGAACTGCTCTGTCACAAACCAGCACTCGCAGCTGAACATAATGAGATGGATAGAAAAGAGGGTTTTTGTTGCAGCACAGGTTTGAAAAGTTTCATTCCAATACTTTTTTTCCCCCATGAAAACTTTTCACTTTTGAAATCCATAGTAACTGACAAAATTCAAGCATACTATTGTCCCTCCATTCTCTACAAATGACCGAACCTTTCACAGCCACCTTTCTGTCCTGTTTCATCATACTCGAGTTTCAGCAATGCCTCCCTAGTGAAATACTTGCCTATTCTAAATCCACAGGTTTGAAGTTGGTTGTCCTCTGTCCTTCTGTCCCCTTGTTGATGCTGCATTATATTGTCTGTCTGTTGTTGTCTAACAACTGTCTGATGAATTGAGCGACACTTACAACCTGAGCTTCCCCTCCTCTCTCTCTCTTGCTGTGCGTTGTGGGTGTGGTCTTCTTCAGAGTTTTGAAATCTTATCGGTATGTACAGCCAATCAGAGATCAGCCTGCAGCCGTGATGTAGTCTTGTTGTCACGTCAACCACCAACTTTTCTTTCCCAATTTTGATCTTCTTTGGTTTCAGCTCCTTGTTTGTTTATTTCATTATCTCCATTCTGCATGCGTTTCTACCAAAGGTGTTGTCCAAGTGCAGTTTTTGAGTTAATGGCTTTTATCTTAACTGGCCAACCCTGTTTAAGAGCAAGTTATGAGTTGAAATTACGCCGAAAGGGGGGGCTAGTTTTCTGAAGTGGCCTCTACCTTTCCACATTTGGATTTTTACTGGTTACCAACAGTTTTAAGTATTTCTGTTCATATTTTTAGTTTTTTTTGTGTTTATGGTCCGCCTCTTTATTGGCTTTGGCCCTCAGCCATTGTGTCCATTTTAAGATTGTGAATTATTAAGATTCAAATGCACAATTTGGGTGGACATGGGTCAGTACAAGCACAGCTTATTAAAATCATCCATTTACATGAGTCAAGCTGTCTGACAGGAGAATAAATGTGGTCATCGGGTTCGAACTTGTGACAACAAAATTAATTTATATGATAATGGAACATTAAGTTTTGATCTCACATTTGCATAGTAGTTCATATGAATAATGGTAAACATTTTCCTTATTTCCTCTGTCATTTATGATGACAATCCACTCATTACAGTTCTTCACAGCAACAATAGAACAGCTAATACAAACAGCATGGCCTCTTGTGCGCTTGTTTTCGCATAAAGCAGTATTGCAATAATAATTTTAAGTAAACAATTATTTTTACATCTCAGATGCTGCTAATTCATTAAATGCAACTTCTGTTTAATGTATCCTATCAATAACCTTCTATTAAAGGTTGACTAGGTTGATTAGTTGCGAATATTTGTTTTTGTAGAAATAAACTTGAAAGTTCTCTCTGGTGCACAAACTGTGAGACACTTTCAAAATGACCACAAACACATTTTGGGCTTTTAGGTACTGCAATTTCTTGTTACTTATAGGCTGACTTACAGTATGTGCCAATACTGATGTGAAAAGTTCAATCCTAAACCACCAAAGTCTAATGGTGAAAGGCCCAGCAGCCACATTGTGCAGGAAGAACAAAGCTTCTCTTTTGAGCATTGATTTTTGCACAATAGCAAAAATCCTATTTCCATAAAGTTTTAAGTTTCATTAAGTGTGGTTGTTTCCCATTTTTGGAAATGAAGTAGCATTAAAGATGTATATGTTTTTGTTAGTACTCAATAAGACTACTTTTTAACCAAGCATGAAGATACTGGTATGAATAATATTGCGTTTGGTAAAGAATTTAACAATAACCAGAGATTTTTTATTTCTCAGATATTCTTCTTATAGCATGACCACTTGTTTTCTGAAATGAACAAGTGTTGAATAATTATGTAGCACCTCAAGTATTGGATCATATTTGGATGTTTGATGGTGTTTTGCTTTGATTGAGGCCTCATCAAGATTATTGGTGGTTCTCTGAGACAAAGCAAGACTGACGGCTGGCAATTTTGGTCTAATCGGTGTCCAAATGAGTTTGTAGGCCTGCCTACTATTTGCTGGCTCTAACTACACAATATACAGAGCATTGTAGCAAAATGATCAAAACCGTTGAATTTCTCCATTTGCTGTACATTTTGATGCTTTTCCTACATACTGTTCACAGTTCCTCATTTCAACACCTTCATCTTTTTGTTTTAGTGCGCTCTGTCAGTCAGTTCAGCATGCCTCACTGTTCACATCTCACGGTGTTCTGTGTGTTTCTGTGGGGACGGTGGTTGGTATGAATCTCCTCATATGGTATTGATGTACATTTGTGTGTTTGTGTGTGTGTACCTGTGTGTTCCAGTGATGAAGAGAAGAGTGCTTCTTCAGAGAAATACTCAGTAGTGGAGTGTGTGGATTCGGAGAGAACAGGCATCAACAGCTCAGCCGCAGCCTGTTGTCCCAAAACAGGGTCAGACACAACACAAACACGTGCATTAAAAAAGACATTTGTGCGCACACTCTGCCGTATTTAGCACTTCTCGTACAGAAATGATCAGTTACATGATATCTCTAAGCCCGGAAACGTTTGGGACTGTTCAGTGTCTAAAGCAGTTGGATACAGTCATAATTTACATTCCTCATAACTAACTAAAATTGCATTATATCAATTGGATCACAACCTTAATGCAGCTGGCATCAGTGCCAAAGCACATTTAAAAATGTGATTAGATTAAAGCGCAGACAAAATGGAAACTGTACTGTAAATGTTTAATCAGAAAGAAAAATAATTGTGAGGTGCAATGTTGTAGGATGGCATATAGGTAAATGGAAAAGCAAAAAGTATTTATCATTTACGTAAAAAAATGTTTTACTTGTGATCTTTGTAATGCCTCATTTAAATGAAAATGTAGTTCATTTAAATTCGATTTTGTATTTATCAATGAATTAATCGATTAATTAAAACACTGTAAAAGCTCCACACATAAGTACATAGGCTTTGTTCACAAAAACAAAAACACACGGCACCTACAGCAGAGTTGTCGTTATCGCAATACAAAAATCCCAATCTGCATCGTTTACTAAACCAGATCTGTAATTGGTTTCTGTTTTATAGATCTGTGAAGGTAACGTGACATTCAGGCAGGCATGTACCAAATTAGGAATCGCTTATCAAACAGTGCAACTCCTTTTTTTTAAATTATAATTCATATAATTTTTTATAATTCTATATATTTTTTTATGTTTAATAATGTTGTTGAAAACATTTAAATCTCTTACAATGCATTTTACATTGCTCTATCACTGGTACAAAATTATAAAACGTGATCCAACCAAAGTCATGCTAATATGATTCTAGGCTCGCTCTTTGGTGAACTTTTTTTCTCTCCTCCTGTGTCTCCTGCAAGCAGTGAGAAGTGTCAGTCCACAGCGGAGCTTCCCAATGGTCCTGTAGAGGAAATGTCAGCCATAGAGGAGGCTAAGTAAGTCTGACTGCCCTAAACCAAGAAACCCCTTAAATGTACTTTAAATCGTGTGGCACCAAACTTTAAGACTATCTTGAAATGAAGAAGTATTACATTTAAACCTCTTTCAATGTCCGTTTAGTTTTCACTCTAAACCTACATCACGCTTAATTCTGTTGCAGCAAAACTTCAAACTCCAATTTAAAATGTGATCCAGTATTAACTTTAAACTAACACTTGAGAACGTTTAGCTTTTGAAATGGCTGCCTGTTTGGAGATGGATCCAGCAAAATCAAGTTCCTGGAAGAAAGTTGGAGACGGACTCAGATACCGGTTCAGCAAGTAAACTGTTATGGAGCTGAACAGGAAGTCTTGTTTTTTAAAATCTTCTATTATTTGGCCATATTGCTCCATTAATAAGACATCCAGTTTTTCTCATTAAGCTAGCTAGCACGTTTTACATTCAACCCTTCCCCTTTTTATAGCTTACTTACCCGACAGCATGCATATTTATTTACTTATTTTCTTACTCATTTTATTTGGGTAAGCAAGCATCTCCATATTGATTAAACTATTTTATTTTGCGTAACATCAATAAACTTGGATTTACTAAATTGAGTTTTATTATATTGGAGTTTTTCAATTGTGCAAAAGCTCTGCTTAGTTTTACATCAGGATTTACTCTTTAAATTAGTTGTGCTTAAATGTGATTAGAACTAAATCCTAGATTAAATGAATCCTTGATGGTGCAACCCAGCATAAGAGTATTAAACTACCAATGAACATGTAACATTTACTCAGAGAAAGGTTTCTGTAGTTTAGAGCTACTCCTTAGTTATTTTATCACTCAAAAATCAACATTTGTTTTCCTTCTGTCTTCAAATGGATCCATATGTCTGTCTTTGAATTTCCTCCCAGACTGGACCAGAGTGCCGTGTCCTCAGAGCCAGCTGTAAACGGGCCAGCGTGAGGGTGACCGTATGCCAGCCAATGTCCAGCCTGTTCTGCCATGCAGGGCCCTCCTCCTGGCCACTCAGCGGAGGCCACTGCTCAGAGCTGTACCAATCACACGCCCCCACCAGGACCAGCAATACTCCCATTGGCTCATCACTGACAAGACGGACGGACAGACAGACAGACAGACAGGTGTACAGACACAAGATGAACTGAAAAGCAAAATGAGAGACATACTCAAATGGATACAGAATAATTTTTTTTCTGCATTTGTTTATATACTATTGTTCTTATGAGGTGATGTGCGACTGATATCTTGCCACTCAAAATTAAATAGTAATGTTGCTATAGTTAAAGAAATGATTGTATGAATAAAATATTTTATAAAAAGAAAAATGTATACAGAAACATAAGATGAATTACTGCAGAAACAGAATAGCTGATTGGTGTCTCAACCAACCATCAATCTGTTGTTATTGGCTGGATCTGTTATCCTGCATACTTAATACAACAGTTGCTATATTTAAAATTCTCACCCACTATTGATCTGTGTCTCTGAGCGAAGCTGCTCCTACCAATTGAAACACATTTTTTAAAACACACTTAAAGTTTTATTTTGCTGCAGGTATTATTTGTAAATGTTTTCCACTTGTATTCTTCTGCATTGAGTAAGATTTGACACGCTTTTTTGGTATCATTTTTTTTTTTTATTATTTATTATAGAAGTAGGATGATGGTTATGTTTTGTTACTAAAGAGCAATACCAACACACCCTCTCCCCTTTTAGCAGGCTGCCTTCATGCTAACTGGGTTGCTACCCTGCAGCTAGAAGGCTAAACGGGACAGTTGCAGTATGTTGTCACCACAGCCTAAACTGAGCTGTAAATGCATTCTGAGCTTGTGTTTTTAGTCCCAACTTAACTTATTTAGAACCTCAGTTCTCTTCTTAGGCTCAAAACTTCTTCTTTCTTCTTTTTTTTTCCTAGACCAGTGGTTCTCAACTGTAAACTATGATTTTTGGTAACTACAGCATTACTGTGTAGGGGATTGAAGTCTGATTGTTAAAGGGCGACTACTCGCAGGAAGAAGCCTTAGCCTTTGACAGATTAGCCAGTGCCCCGCCTCACGGAGCTCCTGTAGGTGTGATTCAGTCACCTTACGATAAGAATTTATACCTGAAGAGAACTAAGTTATCATTGTAAATTTGGACACTCGTAATATCACCTGCTGACCAAGTCCCAGCCACAGGTGTTTATTTTTTGACTGTGTTCAGATTGACAAAAGCACTGAGATAAAAAAAAAAAAAAAAAATTAAAAAAAACATGGCACCTTTCTTTTCAAGCTGCTGTTGGCAAATCTGGGGTGCATCTGACAACACACTATGTTGACCATTCAAATCAGTATGCACAGTCCTGGTAGATCATTTTGTAAGTTAATTGCAAAGGAGACTTGTTTACCTGCTAATTGTTGATTGTGGAAGGATAGGATGATCGCTTCAAAATATGCGCTGCAGTATTTTGGCGTTTGATGAGCCTTCACTCAAACTTCCTGCCTTCCTTTGCATCTGTTTCATCAACAGTAACCAAAGCAACATCCCCACCAGACCTTTAGTGTTGTCTGTGAGGTTTAATCTAGGAAGTCCTTTTTGATTAAGTTTAAAGTGTTTTAAGTGCTATTGTCAGTCTGAATGCATCCTTGTTCCACCATTGTTTTTCTTTGAATCACCACCTCAACTTAAGTTTGCCTTCATGAGCATGAAGCGATGGATTGACTTGAACATTTGTCTTAGAATTTTCAAACGTACTGCTAAAACAATGAACATCCACTAATCTTGATTGGCAGTAGATCTGTTGCAGCATTGCTGCTGAGTATCCGTTCACGTTAGGTTCAGTTTGGCACTGAGCCCTAAACAGACCAGTTACGTTGCATCTGCCTGCTGCTGCGATTGACGTGGTTGTCTTTGTTGCTAGAAATCACACTGCAGCCTTCCTTTTTTCCATGGAATCGCTTTGATTCCCCTCACCAAATGTGACAGGTTTGTATTTACATCTTGGAAACAAATGATTCACTATTTACTGATGATGGAACAACACACTTTTTTGTCAGATTATTAATTAATTAAATTTCATCTTAATTTCTGAAGCTAAATGGTCTTTGCAGATGGTTTCTTGGACTTGTCTGTCAGGATTAAGGTTCATGAGGCCAGTTGCACAATCCCAACAGGGTTCTTTAGAGATTGTTTGAGTACTGATTGATCTTAAAATGCTCACTTTCAGAGGGAATCGGGAAATATCAATACAATTACTCATAATTGGCTGTCAAAGTCTTAAGTTTCACTGGAATTTAGATTTAATGTGAAACACTGCATTAGATGGTAATTATCAGTCAGTATGTTGCACTCGCTGTCTGAGGCTTTGCTGCATTGAAAACCAGCGTAAATGTTGATGGAGACTTAAAATGTAAGCTTGAGAGAAGGTGGGCTTTGGGTGAGTTATGGATTTTGATGGTGGCCATAGTTCAAGAGCACTGACATCAACTTCTTGCAGCCACGGAAAACTTGGACAAGGTCAGTCATTTTAGTTTTTTTTTTTGGAGAACGCATTAGTTATGTAAATAGTAATCATTTTTTTTCAGAAAAAGTATCTCACTATTTATCAAGTCAAATCTTTTACCTTTTTTATTATAAAAGTTGCAAGCTACTCATACTAAACTGCTATTTGTTTTTCCTTAACTAACTAAAGATCAGTCTAAATATGAGGAGTTGGTGTAAAACATTACTGCCTGGACTTTAAAGTATGACTCGATCTGATAAACTGCTGATAATTTTGTGGTTTTGCGATTGTTACACAACCTTATTCTCAGTTTTAGGTTCATACGTGTGTTTTGGGTTTATACTGGAACAGGTTAACATTCTTTCCTGTAAAAGAACAACACATGTTCTCACCGTCTTCCTGCACATGTGATGGCAGCTTGAGAAGCTGATTGTCTTTCAGCTAGAAACTCCATTCAAATCTCAAACATATTCCACATCTTTCATACATCATGGGTATTCAACTTTTAAAGCCAGCAATTCAGTTTAGTGTCAGCTTCTTAATAAACCTTAAAGTATTCTACATGTTTCATAGCCTACATTATTGATATTCAACTTTGAATGACATTCATATTAAGCCCTTTTCCACTTTCCTATTCACCTTACACATTTAAGCAATGCAGTGTAGCTAGTCGGTTTTTCAACATCCATAATTAAATTTATTCAAAAATTACCATCTGACTTTAGTTATAATGAGGCTACTCTTCTATTTTGTTTACCACAACATCCTTACAATCTTTTTTTAACTGATTAGAAAAATAAAGTGATGTTAAAATGTGAAGCCTAATATTCATAAAAACTTTCCTGTAGAACATTATTTTAGTTATAGTCACACAGTTGGTAAAATAAATTAGCATTTGGGTCAATAATGACCTTTTATGCTGTTTGTTGTTGATGTGTAATTATATCTATGCTGTGTATACACCATTTCAATGCGCCTTTATTTATACCCAGGAGCCAGCTGATCCCTGGATTTATTCTGTCAGGCAGTCTACTTCCTAGCTCCAGCTCTCCCAATGTTCCACATTTAGGGTGAATTTTAACTAACCACAATCATCAATATGTACTGTCTAAAGCCTACAGCGTTTAATCTGCAGCCTAATGACCACTGCTTAAGTTTCGCTCCGGTTGGTGTTTTAACAGCACGAAGCGTTGCTACCTGACAGACTGAACTTGGGGGAGGAACTGAGGCTTTCATAGCAGGATGACGTCAAAACAAGTTGTGTTGACAGCTAGCCTGATGCTATCCTGATGCTAGCTAGTCTTCTTGCGTCAAGATCGGGTCTGGGCAAATCCCGCACCGACTCATGTTTTACAAGTCTGTTGGCCACCTCTCATTCATGCAGCATCTACTATCGGTGTGAGACATGCAGGATAGGTATACGGAGATAGGCTTTGTCCAGCAAATACTCGGTTTGAATCTAGTGCCGAGGAAAAATGGCACACACCGCGGAAACGACACATCTCTCAACGACTTCTCAGGTGGGCTAATGTTTGGTAGCTTGTTAGCTATACTCACTGTGTGTCAGTGCCGAAAGGCTGTATAGGGGAATAAGTATCACATGAAGTCCCGTCTTGTGAGTTCCATTCAACGAACATTGGGGAAACGTTAATATGTGTTAAATTCTGGTTAATTGCGTTCTTATATTGGGTAACGTGAAGTTGTTTGACGCTGGATGGTACGCGTTAGCATTGTTAAGGCTAGCTAACTTCCTGCTTTATCTCAACGGTTGTTTTAATGGTTTGACTGTTAACACATGTGTGACACAATCCCAAACCTTGTTTAAAAAGAAACTTATATTCGATTATTATTATTATTATTATTATTATCATTATTATTATAAAAATGCATTGCCCATCTCTTAGTCATTCTAGGTGTGTACTTGCCTGTTTAATTGAGGGAAAATGAAGTTTCTTACTGCTTCTGTATTCGGGGTGGCTAACCCTGTCTAAAGCCTCTCTTTTGTATAGTTTACACATTCGTAGTAGCTGTGTGAGTGGAAGAGACGTACATGACATGGAAGTGTTCGGGATATATTAGTGTGGACACCACAGCACTGCTGTTATGAAGCTCGCACTGTCCGGTATATGTTCCAGGGTTGATCAGCCATGTTCACTGTGGTGAAGTGTGTAGTTTTACATTTGACTATGAGACTGGATATGCCACAGTGGGGGATTCTGGTGAATGCAGTGCTGTGATCAACAGTATCCCAACCTGTGCCCTGCCCTGCCCTAAAGGATGCATTAGGATACATCATTTAGGACTGCAGTGAATTCGTTTCACTGTCGTTTAATGTGTTCTGAGTAACAACCGAACTTCTGAATACAGAAAGAGGTCCAACCCAGTGCCAGTCTTTTAGAAAGTAACACAAACAAATATGATAAAGCATTCATGATGACTATTGATTGAATGCACCAACTGCTACTGTGTTGGTGTGTACATTTTGACACTTTTCTTAATGTGATGAAGAACATATGACTTTTTTTTAATGAATTTTTTTAGGGCTTAATGGCCAGTGTCTAGATTCTCCAAGCATTGTGCATTGTTCTTGGTAATGTTAGGTGAGAAACTGTACTGGATGAACAGCAAGTGATGTGTGGCTGCATGACTGTTTGTGCAGAGATGTGGTATGGAGTGTTTCTGTGGGCAGCCGTCTCCTCGCTGGTCTTCCACCTGCCTGCAGCGCTGCTCTCCCTCGCCACGCTGCGGCAGCACAAGATGGCCCGATTCATGCCCATCGCCATCCTCCTCATGGGCATCGTGGGACCAGTTTGTGGGGGAGTCCTCACCAGTAAGTCGTCTGCCTATCTATATAAATCAGGTACTCGAGAATGATCGTGCAGTAGTGTGACAGAGTCACTCATGCATTGTAGAGTGCAGCTTTCATAAAGGACAGCAGAGTTGTGACACTAGCAGGCTGAGGTGGACAAAACACACAAAATAAATTTGACATTCAGTTTTAATTCAGCCGATACTAATCCAGAAAAATCAGCTCGTATCGGGCCCATTGAACTGGCTCGGGACATCTCTAGATTTTGATATATTGGTGAACTGTGATTTTTTTTAACTGGCAAAGTGTTTGTCAAAGAATGATTATTTTAATTATCTATTCATTACTCAATTCAATTCAGTTTTCCTGTCTTATAGAAAATAACTTGTTGCATAAAAAGCATTGATATCTTATCAGAGATTATGTCAAAGTAAACAATTAATCTATGGAATAATGTGTTTTCTCCTTTTTTTTTTTTTCTTTTTTTTTTTTTTTTATAAAGGTGCAGCCATAGCAGGCGTGTACAAGGCAGCAGGAAAGAGGATGATCTCTTTGGAGGCTCTTGTTTTCGGTGTAGGACAGTCATTCTGTGTCCTCATCATCTCCTTCCTCAGGGTACTCGCCACCCTTTAGCAGTGCTGAGGCCCACCTGGCCGGCCTGATGCTGCCGGGTGAGTCTGACACCAGCCGCACCTTCTCTTGACGGGATCGGAGTTTAACATGGTACAAGACTAGATCCCTGGCAAATCCTGGGACACATGTGAACCGGTCGGGCCCGGGACATGATGTCTCTTCCTGCTGATGGACCAAGACCAGAGTGGACTTTCTTCAACTATCACAAAGAGAGCAGTGTGTGTGTGTGTGTGTAAACTGAAGGTGTGTGTTCTGCATCACGAAGCCTTCTGTCTGCTGTAGGACAGCACAATGCTGCGTTCATGTCACGGGCCAAGCACACACTACATACAGTACAAGCTGGTTATTTAAGGTTTTCTCTGAACTTTGGAATACATTGAGGACGTGCAGCCATGGTTAGCTGCATTTTAAAATAATCGTTATTAAATAACTTTGCAGTTCTTCCTGCATGATGTGAAGGCAGCGGGACGCTGTTCTCCGCTGTTGCCGGGGTTACAGGTTAGCAGCAGGAGGACACTAACTTTTCTCAGGGGCTGTGTGTGTCTCGTTCAACAGATTAACTCGATGCAATGACTGCAGAGAGACAGAATGACAGACAGGCTGAGGCACTGTTGAGACAGGAAGATGATGGTAATATGCAAGATTCTGGCTTTTTCCCTTGAGGCCTTAATTTCTATTTTCTAACTTCCAAAGTGGTGTTTATCTTCAGGGCTGTCTTTCTTTAACACTGTATCTTGCTGCTCCCTTTGTTCTTCCTCATATTTGTGTTGGATTCATTTGAATCTGACTGCCTGTGTGTTATTGTTGATTCCAAATGAGTTAGAAGCACCTCCAACATGTTCCCCTCTAGCTTTCTCGGATAATTTATTTTAGATGAGCGTACAAATGAAGAGGTTTTTATAGATAACATTTTTATGGAATATGACTTTTTTTTTTTTTTATTCTGCCATGCAAATGCAGCCGAGAGAATGTCTTTGGTTTCTCTGCTCGTCTTCTTGGTTTGTTTGTTTGTTTGAACATGTAAAACCTAAAAATGAGAAGAGCTTTTTTTTTTTTCTTTCCTCGTGATCGTATATTTTACAGGTTTTCTTTTCATTTTGTGACACTGAACTCATTTGTCTATATTCAAAATTGATTTCCAGGTCTTTGTAGCTTTTCAATCTTAATGACCAAATTCTTTTTTCCAGTTTTTTCATGGGCTCATCAAATTCCCTCAGTCTTCAGTGACTGCTTTTAGTTCCTTTTGGTAACTGACAGGTGCTTTTGAATTAGTATCATGTGCAACCTATACAGACATAGGTTAACTCTACATGTTATACTTTCATCATTTCTCTTTCTGTGTTAGCAACTACTGGTTAATGATTCAGAACTAGCTGCTGACACCACTAGCAGAAGTGTGTTTATTGTTGTCCAGGTCTGACCGGAGTCTCTTTTCACACTGATTTGTTTTGATATTGAATTTTTGTATTTTTTGTCTTGATGAAGATTTGCTTCCGTGAACACTGTATTGGTTCGGTTCCACGGATCAACATGTTGACACAAAAGGGAGAAGAAGTACAGTTTAGTCGGAGCAGCTGTGGCTATTTATAGCGCCTGTAAACCATCATCCTGTTATCTGTCATTATTATTATTATTATTATTATTATTATATGATTCATAATGAAGCAGACTTTACAAAGTGCTTCACAGTCCAGGATCAACTGAAAAGATAATTGACAGGGAAATGATTGCTCGAATGTCATAAATTATAGATCATAAATTCTTTAATTGCACCTTTTTGACATTTTACAGAACGCTGTGTAGACTGCATATATGTTCATGGTTTTCGTGCGTACACGTCCTTTACATCTGTGGAGCAGAGTTTGAGTAACGTATTTTCTGTCTGACCCAAAAATCTTTCTTCTTTCCTGGTTTTGTTTTAATTCAGGTGCAGATTGTTTTTGCACATTCCAATAGGGGATATTGTTTCCTATATTTCGCTCCTTATGCCATAATATTCCCAATGATCCCAGGATTGGGAAAAATGCAGAAGTAAAGAGAAAGCACACAGCAGATTTTCTTATTATCCCCTCAAAGAATTTCTTTGCCCCTTCAAACCAAAGACGGCTTGATTTTTTTCTTTCTTTTTTATGTGCGCCCTGTACTTCACTAGTTGACTTGTAAATGTGCAACAAATTAAGAATGTTTAGCTCAATTTTAGTTCTGCAAATGAAAGTCTGTGAAACTAGGAAGGGCCATAATTAGAAAATAGTGTTGACATTGATAACGCACTCTGATTGTAAGGACAAGACCACAGAAGTTCAGCACCCATGGGACCAACAATGGGACGGGAATAGTTTCCAGACAGTTACCTAAAGACTTCAGAGACCAGCAGGAAAGGATGTTGTAGATACATTTTAACGGGACACCAAACCACTAACTTCTTGAAATGTGTAATTTCAGTGAACATTAGAGTTGGCATCGCACTGTACATAATCTTTTGCAAATGCACGGTCATTTGAGAGGAGTAAAATGAAAGTATACATTATTGTTCCTACAAAGACTTGGTGATGCAGTGGGAAATCAAAACACCTCGTTCACATGTGTGGCTGATGCAGAAACAAAGGAGCCTTGTTTGAAATGACCCCTTGGCCTTGCTTTTACGCTGTACATTTTGGAGACTGTTTATTTTTTTATGGTTGTGTAATTTTAGCTCTTTGTGTGCTCTGGTTCTGTTACAGCAGTGCATATTGCATCATTTCAGCTGGTATTCATCCGATGAGTTTTGTAACGTAACATATTTGGCATCTGCGTCAGCTGGTGGCCTACGTGTGCATGATTTCGGAGCTTTTATTTCGTCATGTTTTGCTGGAAGTCTGGCAGTTTGGACACACAGAGTTGAATCCATCTTCTCATTTGACCCTGGTTAGGACAGTAAACATGAATTTCCCATGTTGTACTCTTGTATGGAGAGAAAAAGGTCACATGGCCAAAGCTAATGCTTTTATGTGAACTATTTGGTGACCGTCCATGCATATTGCATACAGACTGGGCTGCTCAGAGTCCTTCACATGGGGTTAAAGTCCCTCATAAAGCCACTTAAAGCTGGAGGATAAACCAGGCATTCTCAAAAAGTGCTAAACCTACACTAAAGGAACATGAACACTAATTAAAGTGCATACGGGGAAGGGGAGGGAAACTGTGGAACATTAAAAAGTACTCATGGTAAAGCAAATGTATGAGATTATAACCTGCATGAAGGAGATTTATTGCAGGACTGTTTTATTAGACTGCATTACAATATCAGCACAAACCCAGTGACAATCAAACCGTTTTACCCCGTGCAGTGTGTCACAGTGGACGACAACCGCGGCTGCAGCTAGAGGGCCTCATGACGTACCGGCAGGAAGACAAGCATGTCGGAAGCACTTTTATTAGCTTCCACGATGTCCGTGACGTTGACCAATAGGAGCGCAGAATTGCAAACGTAGGGAAGTAAAAAATGAACGATGATGTTGGTGCTGCAGGTGGAACTGTGAAACGGGAAAAGTTTTGTCTTTTCTTTCTTCTCTTTTTAGGTTCTTCTGAACACAGTACAGCCAGCATCATACACGTGGCACCGCGCCTTCTCTGATTGGTCTGGGGCCAACGTGTAGTCTGTCATGTCTGTAGTTTGAACCTGGAATTAGTTTTAGATTGGTGGACCTAATAAATGATCTAAACCACTGTGTCCAAATTAAGACATGTTGGAGAGATCATCATTTTGACTCTCATAATGTTGATTTTCCATGAATATTGTAAAAAAAAAATTGTCATTTACATTTTAGTTTAGTTTTTTTGTATTCCCTCTGGCAGAGATGGGCTTCCATACATGGCAGTTTTCCCGTACAAACGATTAGTTTCGAAGCTCCCTGACCTCTGGGGTGTTCTGACAGGATCTGTGATTGACAGCCAGGCAAAGAAAATGAGAGAGAAAAGGCCAAATGTCACAGTAATGCTGAGCGACTGCTGTAATAGAACCACTTGTGTCCACATTCCTGTTCCATTTTTACCAGTTGGAAAAGGTTTTAAAAGTTGATTTTTATTTGAGTAAATTAAGTGCCAATGGTTAATATTTTCATGTAATAAAAAAAAAATAAAAAATGTTTCAACTATTATGTTGTGGTATATCTTCATGTCCTTCATCCTCCTCTAGTGGTGAGAGCTGCTTCTGAGAAACCTGTTTCCATTTCAAAGATTCTCAAACAAACAAACTATAAAACCATGTTTTGTATTTTACCCATAAGGAGGAACACATCAGGACAGAACAGTCCGTTCGTTTTCATTCCAACTTTTATATATTTTATTACATTAGGAGTAAAGAAGCGTGAAGTGAGTGTAAGGAGAACGTCACAGCTTCTCAGAGCAGACTTCGAATGTGTTGAATATACTGCATCATCTTGGACAAACTTCTTCAAAACACGGCATAAGATTTGGTTAAAGTAGTGTTAAATATTGTGTTATTAGTAAAGTAAGAGAATACGTTTACATTAGATGTATCCAGTAAACGTGTTGGAGACATTCAGACTGGATATTAATACTGAAAAAGGGGGAATTCTGAGCAAATGATCAGGATAGATATTGTGTTTTGAAAGCTAATGACAAAAACGAGTTCTTTCGTAAAGTGTGTTTTCATTATGATACAATAATACATACAATAAACATGTATAACTAAAAATGTGTTATAATACTTCAATGTCAGCTTCAGAAAAATTTACAAATATTACCAATAGCAAATATGTGGTTATGGAATCCATTGCATTGTTATATTTTGTAACTGTAAAAAGGTTTAATATGCTCCTTTGAATGTAAAATGTGGTGAGTTTCAGAGTGCTTCAGGTACTTCCTGCTGTGAGCCACAGTAACGGCTCCTCTTCTCTAAATGAAGCCGTAAGAAAGTGACAAACTCTCCTGTCACGTCTGCTGCTGCACAGATATCCTGCTTGTGTAGAACTGGCTTCAGCTGGAAACGTGTTCTCTGCAGTGATGGGGAATCACGCCTCACTAAGCAAAGACATGTTAGTCAATTGGGCACTTCCAACTTTGTGGCCACAGTTTGGGAAACAAAACGGGGTCCATAAAGAAATAGTGAGACAAGTTGTGGAGGAGCAGGAACGCCGATAGCAGGTCAGGCCTTCTCGGCCATCCTCACCTCACAAACGCTCTTTTGGCAGAATGGGAAATTCTAATTCAAACAAATTCCCACAGACACACTTTTCAAAATTTCCCAGCAGAGTGACACCTTATGTAGGGGATCCAGCTCTGTATTAATGCCCAGGATTTAAGAATGGGACATCCAACAAGGAGGGTCAGGTGTCCACTGACTTTTGGACATATAGTGTATTAGGGATATTTTATAAGGTTATCCCAGTCTATTTTTAGGTTCAATTTATTCAAATTCAACTACTTTTAGGTCAACTAAATAAATATTTAAATATTAAGAAAGTACTGAATATTAATAAATATTCAGTACTTTCTCACCAAAAGCTGTTAAGAAACAATATTAACAAACAATATAATCTAAAGAATTAAAGATATCTTATTCTTTATTTTTGATGTCCGGTAGAAATTGTTCTATAAACTACACAGAATTTTAGCTGCATTTTGTTGGCAGCTTCTGTATGAGAGTAGTCTTACTGGACCTCTGACATGAGTCCTTGTGGTATCCAAAACATTTAAACCCTACAGGTCTATAAACACAGGTTTTATAACTTGAAATCCAAGTTCATAAAGCTCCATTCAACTTCAAACATTCTAATGCATTTTCCTAAAAATTCAATATAGTTAAATCTATGAAGTGATACTAAAATTTTACACTCCTTCCGGCTCTGCTAGCGTTAGCTTGGCAGCTCGCGACGTCTCGCTCTTCCTTCTCACGTCTTTCCTGCTCGGTGTGTTTCATGTTTAGCTATTCCTCTGCCTCCTTTAGAGATAATGGTACATGTATTAAATGTAGTTTATATTCAGGGTTGGAGGCGAGTTTTAGAGGGTTAGAAGCGCGGCTCCGCACCATGGAAGGTAAACTAGCTACTGTAGCTGTAAACAAGCCCCCTGTAGCCGGTGCGGACCGACCAGAGCTAGCTCCTGTTAGCTGTCCCCCGGCGGGGCCCGAGCAGCCGGGAGACTGGGTGACTGTCCGTGCGAAGTGTAAGCAGAAGCCCACGGTTCACCACCAACCGCTTACTGTTTCTAACAGGTTCTCCCCACTCAGTGACACACCCGCTGAGAAGCCAACTCTGGTTATTGGTAGCTCAATTATGAGGTACGTGAGGTTTTCGACACCAGCGACAATAGTCACGTGCATCCCGGGGGCCAGAGCGGGCGACATAGAAGCACATTTAAAACTGCTGGCTAAGGCTAAACGTAAATACAGTAAGATTGTTATCCACGTCGGCGGTAATGACACCCGATTGCGTCAATCGGAGTGCACTAAAATTAACGTGGAGTCGGTGTGTCGTTTTGCGAAGACAATGTCGGACTCCGTTGTTTTCTCTGGTCCTCTGCCAAATCTAACGAGTGACGACATGTTTAGCCGCATGTCATCATTCCGTCGCTGGCTGTCACGGTGGTGTCCAGATAATGACGTGGGCTTCATAGACAATTGGCGGACTTTCTGGGGAACTCCTGGTCTGATTAGGAGTGACAGCATTCATCCTACTTTGGAAGGAGCGTATCTCATATCTAGTAATTTTAATGCATTTATTAGTGGACCTAATCCATGACAATCTGGAGTTGAGGCCAGGAGTCCTTAAAACAGATAAAGTAATTATTGTAGGTGACTTTAATATTCATGTATATATATATGCTGTGATCACAGGGCGATAATAACAGCCTTAATATTGCGTTTATCTCATTATTAGATTCAATTGGATTCAGTCTGAATGTACATGAACCAACTCATTGTTTAAACCACACTCTGGACCTTGTTCTGGCATTTGGTGTTGAAATTGAACATTTATTAATTTGTCCACAAAATCCTCTCTTATCAGACCATTTTTTAATAACTTTTGAAGTCCTGCTACTGGACTGCAAGCCACTAAGCAAAATATCATACGCTCGATGTTTATCTGATAGTCCATCCATCCATCCATCCATCTTCAACCGCTTATCCGGGGTCGGGTCGCGGGGGCAACAGCTCCAGCAGGGGGCCCCAAACTTCCTTTTCCCGGGCCACGTTGACCAACTCTGACTGGGGGACCCCGAGGCGTTCCCAGGCCAGTGTGGAGATATAATCTCTCCACCTCGTCCTGGGTCTTCCCCGTGGTCTCCTCCCAGCTGGCTGTGCCTGGAACACCTCCCTAGGGAGGCGCCCAGGGGGCATCCTTACCAGATGCCCGAACCACCTCAACTGGCTCCTTTCTACGCAAAGGAGCAGCGGTTCTACTCCGAGCTTCTCTCGGATGACTGAACTCCTCACCCTATCTCTAAGGGAGAAGCCAGCCACCCTTCTGAGAAAACCCATTTCGGCCGCTTGTACCCGCGATCTCGTCCTTTCGGTCATGACCCAACCTTCATGACCATAGGTGAGAGTAGGAACGAAGATAGACCGGTAGATCGAGAGCTTTGCCTTCTGGCTCAGCTCTCTTTTCGTCACAACGGTGCGGTAAAGCGAGTGCAATACCGCGCCCGCTGCTCCGATTCGCCGGCCCATCTGTTTATCTGATAGTGCTGTAGCTAAATTTAAGGAAGTGATTCCAGCGATACTTGGTTCATTACCATGTCTCACTATCAATGTAATGGAGGACTCCTGTGATAACTTTAGTCCCAAATTAATAATTTTGTTGATAGTGCTGCAGCCTCACTGCGAATGACACTCAACTATATCGCTCCTCTAAAAAAGAAGATAATTAAACAGAGAAAGCTCCGTGGCTTAACCCCCAAACCCGCAAACTAAAACTAAAGTCAAGAAAACTTGAGAGGAAATGGCGATCTACCAAATTGGAAGAATCTCGTTTAGTCTGGCTAGATAATCTTAAAACATATAAGAATATATATACATATAAGAAGGCTCTCCGCAAAGCCAGAGCACCTTATTACTCTTCATTAATAGAAGAAAATAAGAACAACCCCAGGTTTCTTTTCAGCACTGTAGCCAGGCTGACAGAGAGCCACAGCTCTACTGAGCCTTCTATTCCTGTATCGCTCAGTAGCGACGACTTCATGAGCTTCTTTAACCATAAGATTCTAAATATTAGAGACACAATTAAACAAATAAATCTCCTCTCCTCAATTGGTAATGATTTAGCTTCTAAAACAGGAACCTTAAAAACAACTGTAACACCTGAAATATATCTAGACTGCTTTTCTCCGATCGATCTTAACCAACTAAATTCAACAATTTCGTCGTCTAAAGCATCAACGTGTCTCTTAGACCCGATTCCAACTAAGCTGCTTAAAGAAGTTTTACCCTTAATTAACTCCTCGTTATTAAATATGATCAACCTGTCTCTATTATCTGGCTATGTACCAGAATCATTTAAAGTAGCTGTAATAAAACCTCTTCTTAAAAAGCCCAGTCTTGATCCAGAGGTTTTAGCCAACTATAGACCGATATCTAACCTTCCTTTTCTCTCTAAAATTCTTGAGAAAGCAGTCGCAAAAACAGTTATGTGATTTTCTACATAACAATACTTTATTTGAGGTTTTTCAATCTGGATTTAGAGTTCATCATAGCACAGAGACGGCACTGGTGAAAGTTACCAATGACCTTCTACTGGCATCAGACAAAGGACTTGTCTCTGTTCTTGTCTTGTTAGACCTCAGTGCTGCTTTTGACACTGTTGACCATGGCATTCTGCTGCAGAGACTGGAACATTTCATTGGCATAGCAGGAACTGCACTGAGCTGGTTTAAATCCTATTTATCTGAGCGATCTCAATTTGTACGTGTTAACGATAAATCCTCCATGGAAACCAAAGTCAGTCATAGTGTCCCGCAAGGTTCTGTACTTGGACCTATTCTATTCACCTTATATATGCTCCCGTTAGGCAATATTACAAGGAACCACTCCATAAACTTTCATTGTTATGCGGATGATACCCAATTATATCTATCAATCAAGCCAGATGAAACCAATCAATTATCTAAACTTCAAGCATGTCTTAAAGACATAAAAAATTAGATGTCCTGCAACTTTTTGATGTTGAACACCGACAAAACAGAAGTTATCGTACTTGGCCCCAAACGCCTCCAAAACGTATTGTCTAATGACATAGTAACTCTGGATGCCATTAACTTGGCCTCCAGCACCACCGTAAGGAATCTCGGCGTTATCTTTGATCAGGATATGTCTTTTAACTCCCACATAAAACAAATTTCAAGATCTGCCTTTTTTCATCTGCGTAACATTGCAAAAATAAGGCACATCCTGTCTCAAAAAGATGCAGAAAAACTAGTCCATGCATTTGTTACTTCAAGGCTGGATTACTGCAACTCCTTATTATCTGGTTGTCCCAAAAAATCCCTTAAAACCCTTCAGTTGATTCAAAATGTTGCGGCACAAGTATTGACAAGAACTAGGAAACAAGATCATATTACTCCTGTATTAGCTGCTTTGCACTGGCTCCCTGTAAAATACAGAATATAATTCAAAATCCTTCTCCTGACCTACAAAGCGATTAATGGTCAGGCTCCAGTTTATCTTAAAGATCTTATAGTACCTTATAAACCAACTAGAGCATTGCGCTCCCAGAGTGCAGGGTTACTTGTGGTTCCTAGAGTTTCTAAAAGTACAATGGGAGCCAGAGCCTTCAGCTATCAAGCTCCTCTACTGTGGAACCAGCTCCCAGTGCGTGTTCGGGAGGCAGACACCCTCTCCACATTTAAGAGCAGGTTAAAGACTTTCCTCTTTGATAAAGCTTATAGTTAGGGCTGGCTCAGGTTTGCCTTGGACTAGCCCCTAGTTATGCTGCTATAGCCTTAGACTGTCGGGGGACTCACTCCTCTCCTCCCTTCCCTATCTTTCTCGCTCTCCTCCTCTCCCTCTCTATTGATATGCATTCATGTCCCTTAAATGCATGCTACTAACTCACCATCCGGGGCATCATCCCCGGAGTTTCGGTGTCCCTCATCTGGCAGGTTGCCACTATTAAAGATTACTTCTGGACCGCAAATCGTGGCTGCACCTGTTGCCCTGGTCCTGCCTGACTCCAGGAGCCTTTATTGACATCCCCCTGGATCCATCTTTTTTTATATACGATCGTATCATGTTTTCTGTCGCATAGATTGTCTATGCTGTATTTTTAACTATGTTGTTTGTTCTGTACACACGTCACCTATTGCACGTCTGTCCGTCCTGGGAGAGGGATCCCTCCTCAGTTGCTCTCCCTAAGGTTTCTTCCATATTTCCCTCACTAATTGTGGAGGATCTTTTAGGGAGTTTTTCCTTGTGCGATGTGAGGGTCTAAGGACAGAGGGTGTCGTATACCGTACAGGCTGTAAAGCACACTGAGACAAATGTATAATTTGTGATATTGGGCTATATAAATAAACTTGATTTGATTTGATTTGATCTTATCTTCTTCAGCCTTTTGTTACTTTCATTTTTGCCGTTTTGACTTTCTGCAGATTTTACTCATCTTTTCATCTTTTCATCTTACTTGTAATGTTCAATGCTCCAGTGGATGGTGGATGTTGCACTGTTTTTATGTTTTATGGCGGCTGACAAACAATGAAGGGACTCACTACCGCCATCTACTGGTATGGAGTATGTATTTGATTTTTTGCTTTTCCCTCAGAACCTTTGTTCTGTACACCATTTTGTAGGTAGCGGCACTACTAACACATCTAAGTTAGACATGTTAGCATGCTAACATTTAATTAAAATTTAAAATAAACATGAACTACAGCTGAGGATAATGAGAATGTCATAAGTGTTGCAGATATTTGGTCATAAACCAGTATTGCGCGAATAAAAATGTTGAGCTGATGATGACCCTACATGAAAAGTCAGAGGATCACCAAGGTTATTACAATTCAGGAATATCTGAACCACATTTCATGGTAATTTATCCAATAGTTGAAATAATACACTCAAAGCCAAAAATGTCAAGCTGATGGTGGTGCTCGATGAAAAGTCAGGAGGATTCATGTATAGATATACATGCAGATATACAGATGTACATACATGTCTTAAATGTAATCTCAAGTTACATAGTTTCGCTTTAAAGGGAGGAAAAAGATACCAAAGCAAAATGTTTTTGCATACTAAAGGAGCAATGTAAGGTTATTATTTTTGTCGAGTGTTACACAAAGCATGCAGGCATATATAAATTGCTATGTTGTTGGTTGGGAGGGAAATATCAGAGGGTGGTTACAGTCTTAAAGATTAAATGTATTAACTCTCTCTCTGCCTCTCTCTCTATCTCTCTCCCTCTCTCTGTCTGTTTTTCTCTTCCAACCACACACAAAGACAGACTTGTACTCAAACCTTGCAGAAGGACAATTTTATAGAGGATCCTCCTCTAGTACCAGTTTTTTTCTAAACGAAGATCTCTGTTTTTAACATTAGAGCCTGAAGCTGAGCACTGACATTTAGTTGTTCTTCTTTTGCTCCAAAATATATTATTTTTGTTTGATATTTTTATAATTGGAAATGTTATTGGCTCCTCCAATAATTGATTTGTTCAATGCCCTTACTCAGGGCTCGTATGGGACCATTGTTACCTGGTGATATCGTTATTTCAATCTTTGTGTTGTCTGCCACAAGCACTGTTGAGGTCCAACACAGAAATAAGGTCAGCTCACAGTCTGCGTTTCAGACTCGTATTCAATTTTTCACTTTTTCTCAAGTCTCAGCTAAAATCGCAAAGGTTAGTGTTAGGGTCGGAAGTGGAGACAACCTATCACATAACTGGCTCTAGTTTATCTTATGTTACAACGCCTTATTTATTATATGAATAATTATGGAGATTTAGGTTGTTCTATATGGTGTTCTTATTGGTGTCCCATACAGAATATAGTTATCCCTGGGGAACGAGAGGGTCGCCTCTATGCGACTGTGAGTTGCTGAGAGGAAGTCGTGGAGAGGCTGCCAGACAGACCAGACAGTTAACCTTAGCATGTATTTACGGTGAACCTTGGAACGTCTGGCTGAAGCCCTTGTCCATGAGGTCTGCAACTACGACCTCCAGAAGAAGAAGGGGAAAGTATGGAGACATGAAATCCTTGTGGACCATGTTCAAAACCTCAATTGTGGAGGCGGCTGCTATGAGTTGAGGATGGAAGGTCGCTGGTGCCTGTTGTTGCGTGGAGGCTGGGAAGCTGAAGAAGGAGGCCTTTCTACTGAAGCAGCAGACAGGTACTGGGGGGGCAGAAGGGCTGCGGCTACGATGGGCATTAACCCAGAGTTGGGAGGAGTTTTTGCAGGCTATGGAGAAGGACTTTCGGTCGGCCTCAGAAAGGTGTGGCAAACCATTAGATGACTCAGGAAGGGTAAGCAGGGCTTGACTCAGGAAGGGTAAGCAGGGCTTGGCTCAGGTTATGTTTAGCAGAGGAGGAGAACTGCAGACCCAGACTGGGAATATTGTCTAGCGGTGGAAAGAGCACTTTGAGGAACTCCTGAACCCGACCAACACGTCTGCTGTGGAGGAAGCAGCGTTTGAAGACTCGGGGGAAGCCTCACCCATATCCCTGGTAGAGGTTTCTGAGGTAGTCAAAAAGTTTCTCAGCGGCAAGGTGCCAGTTGTAGATGAGATTTGCCCTGAGATGCTGAAGGCTCCGGACATTGTTGTGCTATCTTGATTGGGACAGTGTCTGTGGAGTGGCAGACACTGCGGTTTCTATTTTTAAAAGAATATATATATATATTGCATCGATGTGATGAAGTACCGTAATTTTCGGACTATAAGCCGCGCCTTTTTCCCCATTTTTCG
>CALSCE010010634.1:3505498-3518951 GCA_943593645.1 Bovichtus variegatus
ATATTATATATATATAATATTATATATAATATATATATTGTTTCCCACAATGACAGACTGCGATTTCTATTTGCTCCAGACAAATGTTAGTTATCACTTGTTTAGCTCTGACACCAATTTAAAGCTCTGTGTATGTGATAATTGGAAGCAGAACTTGCTGTAGAATTTGAACCAAAGCCTGTGGGCAGAGCCTCGTAAGTAGTAGGTTTCAACACAATCAACAACCACAGATATCTGATTTGCATTTAAAAACACTGAGTGCTACTCTTTAAAAAGGGCATTTAGCACTTACTTACTTCATGCATCAGTTATTGCCTAATATTGTTCCAACTACAACATCTAGTGAGATGTAAAAGAGTAATGGTTGAACTGCATTAACATTTATAAAGCTCCAGGCTTCCATGTCTGGATCCCGGAGTAAAATAACATCTATTTCTATAAAATCATACACTTTTTTTGCATAAAAGGCACATTAATGATTGGCTCTCCTGCACTGACTGAGACTTGCATTGTTCTGACACTAGATGGCGGGCATTCCTCACGTTTGGCTTGTCGTGCTGCTTTTTGTCCCCTGTGAAAAGAAAAGCCCTGAACAACATCTCTGCTGACGCTTTGACTGCAGGTTACAGTCAAAGGCTAAGTGCAGTTTGTCAGATCTCAACTCTTGCTATGCAGTTTTGGATTAATTTTTGTATCTCTGAACCAAGCTTTCTTTCAGACCTACACATATCTGAAACATAATGATACCTCTAATGTCTGCTGTTGTGTTTATGTCTTGTGTAGGTCCAGAGTGGAAGCTGCCTTCACCTCCTCCATCCTCCCATTTTATCTTTGCCTCAACTCCTTGTGTGTGCAAGTTGATGGTGTGTGCACCTGCTGTGCCTGTTGAGTGTGCGCATGTGTGTGACTGTGTGAATTCACTCTTGGCCTATGTGAGTGCGTTGCTTTCGGATAGTGTATGTGAGTGTGTGTGTGCCCACCATGTCCCCGTATCCCTCGACGCTCCAGCTGAGTCCATCGGTGTGTCTTCACCTCCTCTGCCTGCTGCTGCTCCTCACTGAGTCTGCCTCCTCCACTGTACCCAAAAAGGAACCAGTTTCCCTGCTCGCCTCAACACAAGCTAACTGCTCCACTGCATGTGAGTATGAGCCAAGATTCATATATAAAGGAGCTGTGGCCCCATGTTACAGCAGAAAATGCCTTTTACAAATATGAAATAAATATATATGTAAATCTATCCGCTATGCAAGGATGCAGCTGTTCATTCAAAATCAAAAGCTGGTAACTGTAGTGATGTTTTCACTACTTAAGCTGCATTTATATGTGACACAAAGGGGTTGGAGTCCTACATCGATGCCCATGGTGTAGGTATTGGTTTATAGTTGAGCATTGGATTTGACCAGTCGGTATTACCAGTGAAACACTGAACGGGTGTATCATACGTGACCTGGCTGTATCATGCCTGAATTATATTTCCCTCACTAACTGTCAAGCGCTTTAAATCTTTATACAGGCCAAAGGACGGAAAAAAACATTCGGGCTGCAGGATTCTTTTTGTCTATACATTTTTCCATCAATCGTTTAGTCTATAAAATGTCCGACCATAGTGAGAACTACCGTCCATTATTTCCTGGAGCTCAAGGTGATATCTTCTGATTAGTTAAGATTTTGAAGTCATGTAAAATGTGTTATCAAAACTGATGCCCATTAGAACGTGCAGCTATCATGTCCACCCAACTAACGCAGTCTAATACAACGGTCGTGTAATAAATCCTCCTCTTATGAAGGCTATAATGTTTGTGGAGAAACAGTTCCAAGGTGGCTGTCTCTGTCTGAAGTCTTTGTCCTGTACATGCAGACATGTAAAAAGACAATTAGAAAACAGGTAGCAAGTTTACAAGAAATGCACTCTCTCTAGAAGAAGTCTAGCTGAGTAACCGGTGACCAGGTTCCAGTCTGCTTCCTCCAGTAAGCGTTGCACAAACAAGAAACCCAGTTTCTGTAATTGGTGTTGGAGAGTAGATCAGATTAGGATACTTTAGAGAAACTTGATTTACACACAAGCGGGGTCTGAAAAGTGAAGCCAACACAGAAGTGCCTTAAACCTGCATTCTTTCTAATATCCTGCAGGGGGCGACGCCACTGCTTGCAAAAAGAAGTCCGATTGCATAGGAGTCTATGAAGAAATGACGCTCCATCTCACTTGATTTATTACCTCAGGAAACATTTTCCGAATGAGTTTATGGTCTCAATCTCTAGTTTCAGTACATCATGATGTTAATTTTTTTTATTTTTCATTTTGATAAGCTGGAGACTGTATTTCTCAGGAAGACTGAGGCTCAATGGAATCAAACTGAACTGAAATCCCATATTGGCCAGTTCATTAAATCCAACATGAAAATCATGGCTGTTTTTAAAATTCACCATTTCCTCAAACTTATCCATGAACAGAACCTGACTAATAAAAGAATATTGTCTGCGCCCAGCCACCTCTCTATCAGGACTTAAAACAACATGGTGATGCCATTGGCCACGAATATATGTGCAGTAGATCAATGTGTGGGTGTGGAGTAAGACTGACGTGTCTGATGGCGCTGCACATTTTATGTTAACTGCTGCTGTTTTTTTTTTTGCTGCTGCTCTTCTGTTTCAATCTTATGATTGGTGTTTTTTCTGTTGTGCTGCTGGTTAAATGTTGTGTGTGCTCTTATTAAGTTGTTGCTCAAATGTATTGCAGAAATGCATTCCAATTTACATCATTTACATTTAGAATTTTTTAACAAAGGGTCAACTGAACAGGTCTTAAAAATCTTTTCTTTTTTGTCAGATCTAATATGTTTTATAAATAATTGATGTTTTATTCCTTATTAAGCTTCGTCATTCATGGAATTGTTTGTTCCCCAGGTGATAATGGTGGCGTCAGTGAAAATGCAACAGATCTACAAATGAAAAAGCAGTCCGAAGGCAGACAGGTGGAGCAGTTGTCCATCAACTTATCTGCATCCGTCAACCACACCTTAGACGGCTCTGTAGTATCCTCAACCCCACTCAACCAATCCTTAGGAGGACACCATCCATCCAATCAGCAGCCAGTATTACCAGACTTTCAGCGTCCATCAGCGGAGACTGTCGGTCAGCCTGCAGCCCTTCTTCCTTCTACCACCACCCAAGCTGCTCATAATGGAGCCAGCACTGCTGCTACATCCTCAACTGCAGAACCTGTGAAGATTGTATACACAACCACTTTACTGGTGGCATTTACATCCACAACAACAACACCACCACCGACGATGACACCACCACCGACGATGACACCACCACCGACGACGACGACACCACCGACGACAAAACCCCCGACGACAACACCAACAACAACCAAAAGACCAACACCATCGTCTACAGCAGCAGCACACCCTGCAACAACTGTAAAAGCAACGACCACACTAGTTAACACAACTGTTACTATGACTACAACCACAGGTACAAAGATGCCACCACCACCATCAGCTGCCACGCAACAGCCAAATGCCCCAAGCACTGTGCTGCCACCAGTTCAGACGTCTTTACCGAGAGGGCCCACCACGATCACTGTTGGTAGTACCAGTACGCCCGGCCATCGCAATGAGCCTGGTGCTGCTGGAACGAGAGTTGCCATGGTAGATGTTGCGGGGGCGGCTCTGACCCAGCAGCTGATGAATACTGCGTCTTTACTGTCCGTCCTGCTCTTTGGCCTGCTCTTCTTCTTGGCCACAGTAGCTGTGTTCGTCACACAGGCCTACGAGAGCTATAGGAGGAAGGACTACACCCAGGTGGACTACCTGATCAACGGCATGTACACGGACTCTGGAGTGTGAGGGAAGAAGCACAAGGTGTGGAGATGTTTTTGCACTTGGAGTCGGAGACTGTAAAATGGAAGATGGACACATGGTGAGTCAGTGCTGCTGTTGGACAGTTCAGAGGGGAAGTAGGAAGGGTCTCCTCTGACCAACGGCTCACAGATCTGTTCCACTTAACGCTTTGTTCTTCCCTGCTTCTCTTTCTTTGATGGTTTGAATGTGAAGAGTTTGGCTTGTCCCAGTTTTGCCGAATGTTTTAGCAACATAAATGGAGGTTACCTGGATGTAACTCCAGTTCTATGCGTATGTGTAAAGCCCTCTATTGGCCCACGACATAATCTCCTCCACGTTGCTGGTCAGTCAGTCCAGCTGTAGTTGGTTCCAGGGTGGCTGGGCCAATCAGGATGCTTCCAAGGTGATGAAGAACTCAACAGATTGTTTTTTTTTTTTTACATATAAAATAATGTCTGGCTGAAAAATACGTGTAGGCCTAATTGTCAAATAGTTTGAGTTATTGTACCTTTGCAGATGTATGTCGTCACACAGATATGTCTAGAGCTCAATAAGAGCGTGGGCTGTCATAAAAAAGAATAATAATTTGAACACCAAATTCATTGTAGTTTATTTGTAGCGTAATGCATTTCTTCCCACATTCAAACCAATGTTTGACTTCGGAATACAAAGTGACAGCCCTATTAAGAACCAAAGCATATTTGTGAATATTATATCAGATGTGACTTTCTAATAACTTATTCAACATTTAAAAAATAGCCCATAAAAGTGACAAAAAATTAAATAGCAAAAGCTCCAAATTCATTATAAATTTCTCAGTCAACCTTAGACCCTATTGACAGTTTGACTAACAAGAAACAGGTTCTTCAATTTGCATGTCTGAAACGCATCACATGTGCAAAATAACTCAACTGGGCGACAATTCAGTATCATTATCAACATCTGTCGTATCGTAACATGAGTACATGATCATATCTTATAGTTTGCTCAAAATTGAGATGTAATGCATACAACCCGTCTGTTACTGGTAGGTAACGTGTAATTCTAACTTGATAGAAAAAATCTGGCCAAAACTACAAAAGTAAGACGAAAGTTGTACTACATGTGTTCCAGCTGAACAACCCTTTGAATGTAGCTGCCCAACTAAATGCCAAGTCCACTCAGTAACAGCAGTGTGCCATGAAAAAGATCCGGCCTGACTGACTTCACAGCATAAAGCGCTGGACTTGAACCAGCCTCTTCCACACTTTAATCAGTAGTGGGTAGACGAGCTTTGTCAGAAAGACGTCGCTCTGCGTTAAGTCTCCCTAGCTGTGGCCCGAGGCCTCAGCAGTATACACCACGTGGTGTCCGTAGGCCAGAGACGGACCACCGAGTCATCGTAGTCGAGACGTGGAGGTGAGGACTTTCTGTTAACGTTGGCTCAGTGTTTGTATGGATGCAGCTGCTTCGCCGAGTGATGAAGTTACAAAAGGAAAGTGAGACTGACTTATTGGAACAAACTGCCTCATGCAGTTCACACTCAGAACTAATAGTCAGTCCTGGTTACATTAATGACACTCCTTTTTCAGGACCTTGATCAATGGTTTAAAAAAAACAAACAAAAAAAAAACAAATGTGAAGAACAGCTGTAAGGTCTTATTCCTGCAGCTGTGCATACACACCCTGATTATGTGGCTGCACACAGAACATATTGTAGCTTGGATTGAGACTGGTGGAAATACAAACTGAAGCTTTCTTTCTTACGACTTGATCCACGCAGTGAGGAGAGGTCTGGTGAGGACTGTTGTCCAGACAACCATTAACATTAACCTTTGTATACACACATGAAATCTGACTGACGGTGATGGTATGTGTAGCTTTTCTTTTATTGCTGTTGTTTTGGCTTGATAAAACATCTCTTCATTTCACTACTTTGAAGACACTGAGGCATTCTGGGAAATGCGTTTTGTTTGCAGTAAACCCCACAGTTCCAGTACATGAGCACATGCTCTTAATTCTATCGTTGATGGTCACAGGAGCCAGCTATCGATTTTGAAATATGTGTACAATATCAGATGAAACTCGTCCAGATCTTCTCATCTTACTGTGGTTAATTTTCCAAATGAGTGTTTTGGATCTTATGATTTCACTCTCTTTCCATCAGCTTTCATTGATGCCGATGACATGTCAGCTGTTTCTCAGTGTTTCATGTGCTCATGTCCTGCAGTGACTCATGGGAACGGGGCCAGACTAGATTATTTCAATATATTTTTGCTCACAGTGAATTTCTGTTTAAATGCTCAACAATTTTTTGAATAATGGGGATCGTGTGTCTTCTGTATTAATCCACCATCTATCTCTATTAAGGACCAATTTGTGGGTTATATTTTGTCCATAATTCCTTCATATAGTGTATTATATACGTCACTGTACGTTTTCTCATGTTTCTGTTTCGATGTTTTATATTTCACTGATGAACATGGATCTTAAGCCATTCATCCACTTCGTTTTAATACATTTTGGAGAAGCATCACTCCTGGAAACATTGCATTCAGCAAAGAAAGAAAGCTCAGAATTATGACTTCTATATTATATTTTGTGACTTAAATTTCTCCTCATTTCCCTTTTGCGTTATCACAATTTTGTGAGTTCTACATTGAGATAAAGTTCCCAAAAGTCTTTCCATGAGTGAAATACTTTACAAGTCACAATCCATAATTATGGAAGTTATAAATGTGAATGCACAGATAAGTGTCTAAAAGTTTGAATTGCATTTGACAAAGTGAAAAGTGACTCGTACAGTTATAAACAATATATGATATTAGGGATTATGGACAGATGTTCTACGAGCGCCTAAATTGTTCTCCGTAGATTTAGAATGTGTTGAGAAGAAACGCAGTGTCCTTGCAACACGTCCATCATCGTTGCCCATTCGCTCTTCTTCATCACTTTGTATTCGCTTTCTTCTTCTAAGGGTTCACGGTTGATGGACAATCGCCAAATAATCACTGAAGCACATTATTATATGATAAAGCCAAGGGAAACATAAAGCCATTATTAATTTGTGACATGAAAGAAAGATTTATGATATATATAGATCATAAGTCACACAGCAGGAGGTTTTGAAATGAAAATGTTTGTGCTACAAAGTATTTCTGCAGTATATTCATTAGGTTTTTCTTCTTAATTTTCCATTTCTTTAAAGATGATGTATTGCCATAATTGATCTGTTTATTTTTTTTGTTAGAGAAAAGAATCCTCCAAAACTATATTTGAAAAAAATGTCTGGTTTTAGAACTGCAGGGAATATTAAAAAGTGAGCATAATAGGCCATCGGTACGGAAGCAGAGAGCGGCTTTGTTTGAAAAAAATGTTTGTCTTGAATATTTGATGTTCATCTCGGGATGAAGGTCTTGATTCCAGTATCTCAAGAAAACGTGATCTTTATCCCGTAACAACCACAAAACTGCTTCTTATGAAACCTTGTCATCCTGAGGTCATACAATAAAGATCTCAAGATGAGGGTTAATGAATCGCTCTCATACATGGGTGTAATTATTTATATTTTTATTTTATTAAAAAAAATATGTTATTAATCTCAGCATGACAAAAAAAAAAACTGTTCTCCTCATAAAATAATTATCTCATGTTAGCATAACCCAAACCATCTTCCAATCATTAGATAAAAACCTTGAAGATGCAGACATCAGGCCACTCCCTTGTGTCTGGTATTTAGAGATACTATCTGGGTTATCCTGCGACCACGATGAGACGATGAGCAGACTGACTGTGTCCATTACATTTGATGATTTTTTAAACTTTAATTTAGAGTTTCTGATGTCAATAATTGTAAAGTGTTCCTGGTCCTGGAAGAAAACTGATGGTGTTCAGGGAGGCTTTGGGTTCGCAGTAGCTGATGAGCAGAGAGACGCCTGCTGTGTGCCAACTCGACATTGTACAAATGCACTTTAAAAAGATATTTTTACTTGCAGAGAATAAATAATGAAAAAGAACCAAATGGATCCATGTTGTCTAATCTTCTGTTCCATGCCTGGCTGCAGTGTCATGCTATCATTCTGCACGAAGAGAGCAGCCATGGATGAAAGCTGCAGATCCCTCGCAGATTCCGCTCTTCTCTCAGCTACACCTTCGCCTCGGGGATTCAAAGTTGACTTGGCTTCTGTACCGCGTATTTGTAAAAGGTGAAATATTTTTATTGCTGTGGTTTTCTAAGCCGTTCTTGTTAATCAGGTGGCAACATTCACACTAATAAAAATTCACATGCGTGTTAAACAGTGGTTCCTGCAGAAGGTTTGGCAGCAGCGCTGGGTTTTTTTTCCCAAACTAAGCATTAGCCCACTCGCCACAAATCAACGATTCCTCGCATCATGCTGTTTGTTTTTAGGCTTCTGAAGACATTCGTTTCAGTAAAATATAATACTTTCTTGAGTTAGTCCATCATGTCCGCATTTTTTATTGTCAAATAGCCGTGTTTTCACTGCACGGCTCGACTCGCTTGGAACCGCTCTTTTGTCGGTTTTCCATGGGTAAAACGTGTGGATGGTACCTGGTGCTGTTTGGTACCAGCTTGTTCGTTGCTTCCAAGCGAGCTGAGCCGATACTTGAAGGTGGAGTTCAAACACTGCAGACCACTGATTGGTCAGAGACAATCGTTACCAGCACAACATCTTGCACAAACCCGGCAATTTTAAATAACCAAGCTATCGTCAATAGCAACTGCAATTTTTCCAATATTGACCCAGATTTTAAACTGGCAGCCCACAAGAACACGCTGACGTACAACTGACGAAGTGCAGACGTTCCTCTTGTTTGTTAGGATCCAGCGAGAGGAAGAACGCGGTGTGTGTATGTCACGTTGAGGATGATTTCATATCGGTGTCGCTATGACGATCAGCTAAGGATCCTGCCTACATTGAGGGGGAACTATATGCAGTGGAAAACTACATCTAGAAAAACACCTGGTACCAAAAGCAAGCTGAGCATTAAAGCTTCCCTGCGGAGGGTATGACCTCTAGTAGCACTATGGAGCCGTGTCTCTGAGTTACAGTTCTACCCGTTTCACACTATTCCACTGATCTACAGGTGGCGGTTACACACCAAGATATGCTGCAATGCACCAGCAAAGGCAGAGAAGAAGAAGAATGCAAGCTAGTTTAAAAACAAATGTGTAAAGAGTAATTTAACACCCCTGAAAATCTCCTCCGTGCCCTCCGGCGGTGTAGCGAGCAGGTGTGGGTACTCACTTGTTCCTGAGGACGTCACTGATGCTGGCTGTGCTCAGAGGTGAAACATGACACCACAGAGGGCAGCAAAGCAGTGCTTTTCTAAAAGAATAAGGCGTAAAAAGTGCTTTGTTGCATTATGGGAAGTGTAGGAGAATCCTGGACTTTTAAAGGATTCTTGATGGGAACTAAAAGTTACTATGGCTTTCAACCATTGACATTACATAGGAATCCCCCAGTGACACACTTCCCATGAGTACCACGGCATGTTGCAGCGATGCACGGCCCGCTATGCTTCACCTCCTGGGTGGATGGGTTTTCCAGCGCAGCAGCGAGTGCTTTTCATCTCAATCATCCACCGTAACTCTGCCGATACAGCCACAACAAAGACAACGCGCACAGCAACACATCAGTCAGGGTGCATGGGAGTCCAAACACAGCGTGCCACACGCAGACTAAACACCACACACAATAAACACAGTTCACAGCCACACAAACATGCAACCTTTCAGCCTGGCGGCAGTATTTTATTTTAAACCTTTTTTATTTACAACGTGGGAATGTACTCGCATTTCATGACAAGACAGATCACAATAAACAGCATTTTAACTGCCGTAGACAAATTGTACCAATGCACAGATACTCAAACAAGACGGGGGGGGGGCAACTATGTTTGTTACAAAGTTTTGTTTAGAGACTTATAACCCATATAATAAATATTTGTAAATGTTTTAAAGATTGCAGATCAGAATGGTATGAAAGTTGCAGCCCAGTATGCCATGGAAATGACAGATTGTAGGCTTGATAAAAAAAACCTATTTATTGTACTAAGTTACTGTAGCTGCCTCACTGCAAATATGTGTCTATTGTTTATGCATGGGCAGGAGTTTCAGTGTTTTGTGAACAATGCAGAAAAAAAGAAGTCATGAGATGTTGTAACATCATCTTTTGGGACTTCCTAGGCTTCACAGAGGTAAACTTTCCCCCCTTAAATTAATTGAAATGGTCAATTCACCTAACTTACTAATAAATAAATAGATAAAATCTAATAAAAATGATCATGTTCTTGCTTCTCCGCAGTGGGCATTTCTAGAAATGGAGGATTTTAATCAAATCAAGTTTTTTTATCATCCCACAGCGCACACACAGGGACATTTAGACTCTGCGTTTACCTCTCCAGGTACCAGTACCTCACTACGTACTGGTCCAGTCAGTGCTGCTGGATGTACTGGGATGAGCCTGCCCTCATCACCAACATCGTGTTGGACCGTCTATGGCTGTAATGTTGGACTGTCCACATACTTTTGGCCATGCAGTGTCTATTTAACCAGCAATGAGGGCGCTTGTCTTGTCTTTTTTCCAACATTAATAATGATAATGATAATATTAATAATATAAATAAAACCCTGATCATAGCAGAAGGTATGTTTCATCTTATCCGACAGAAAGAAAAAATAAACCCTATCCTCGGTTTATGTGGCCAAAGCTGAGGAGGGTCACTTTAGTTTTTTACTTTCACCACTTCTGGATAGAGCAAAGAACCTTTTCCTAGAACCTGCTTCTGAGTGTGTAACGTGGCTGTTAGACAGTACTGAGTCCTTCACACTCCAACTCATATATCAACACCAGTTTACACTGTTAGGCATTGATTTTACTGCTCGGCTGAAATGTCCCAAATGTTCCTAAACCAGAGTCGGGCTATTACAGTAGTTATCTGTAATAATAACGTATCACAACAGCGGAGCAAACTGCTAGAGAGGATCATGTAGACGTTGGAACTTACAGGGAACACCATTCAAACGACAGAAGAAATAAGAAAAAGCTTGTGATTTCTTTTAAAGGAGGACAGTGAGCTGCTGGGCGTCATCACGTCACACACTGAGTGCTGTGCAGACCAACAGGTTTGAGCTTTTCACATCATTTAAGGATTTAATCCAAACCGTATGTATTCATACAGACCACATAATGAGAGACGGAGAGATGTTGCACACTTTCACTCAGCTGGAGTTAGTCCAAAGATCGTCCTGCAGATCAGATAACAGAAAGCAGAGATATATTAAACATGTCCAGTCGCTTATTCTTCTATAAACAGACATCAGACAAGATTCATGAAGGGACACGAAACATATATAATACAGCCATCTTACTCTTTACAAAAGAGTGGACAACATGCCTATACTTATATATGCATATTTGGTGTATACATATTTGTTTCTACAAAATAGATGAATAATAATATGAATTATTATTATTATTATTATTATCATTGATTCATATAATGGATGATGTATAAGTTACAGTATGCTAGTGTACATACGTGCACAGATACATATAAACACATAAAAAGAGCTATTGAGCTATTGAGAAATATGAAATACGCAACATAAACCGGGATTTCTTTACCTATTAATTTCACCTCTAATGTATAAGATAGCAGCGCAAACACAATCACGCGGCCATTTTCATCAGACACAAGTCCATTCTTTTGTAATTACAATTTTGTAATATTGCTGGGGAGATGTATTGAAGCATAACTTCAAACATAAACATTGTTTACGCTCACAGTGTCACTGCTAACATGCTGATGTTTAAGCAGCTATAATGTTCACCATCTTAGCTTAGTATGTGCTGACATTAACACCAGAACAGCTCAGGCATTTGTCTACAATATGTATGTTTATTATCGTACACGTAAACATACCCAGATGTGCCAGGCTGGATTATTGACAATGTGAGGAAACTGCCCAAACGCCCCAAATTCACTCTTGTGCCACTTGGTTTGTGGGATTTCGTTTAAATATTCAGATTCAAATCTACAGTCAAATCGACTTTTAACGGCAATAACTGAAACACAACAACCCTGTGGTCAGCTAGTGTTCCAGGTCTTTAACGTGCACTAAAGGCACACATCGTGTTCGCAGACCCGGCCATACGGGGTAGGAAATCATCTGCTGATACTCTTTTCATTTTCAAATAACGTTTCCAGTGGTTGCCCCATGCTGCTCCACAATATGCACTTGTGCCTCTGGTAAGCAGAGAGCAGCCACGTGTTGGGGCCGAGGTTGTGACCTGTATAGCAGAGAGGACACTGCTACAGTACTGTGGCATCCTTCTTCAAAGTGTAAACACTAAACAGCACTAAACAGGCTGCTGGAGGCCGTTCACGCCTCTCAGTTTAGTCCAAATATGTTCAAATATATATTAGTCTCAGCCCCAACATAAATACGGTTGTTCTCCAATATTCTTCTTCCGCGTCCTTTGACTCCTCTGCATTCATGCTACGAGTGTTCAGTATGGATTTTCATGAGGTTAGAAAGTGTTGTTTCACAGAGCTTTAGGGGTGTTTTTATTGGGCAGTTTATATGAGTCATGTCTCACAATAATCAAGGAAGTCGAGACACAAACAAAAAAAAAAACATCTGCAGAGAGCTGATTACTTCCTGAACGCGCTCGCTCTGCGTGTCCCGTTTAGATCTGAGGGAGTTAATTGGCTGGAGACAAAAACACACATGGAGAGGTGTGCGTGTGTGTGTGTCCAACACCAGTTTTTAATAAAATGTACACAATCGACAACTCAACTGGTTTCTCTTCAACAACATTGATGCTTGATGCGAGACTTACATCCAGGTAACTGCTGTAGTGCCTTGTCTCATACTGAGTGTGAGACCTCTGCTGTGCAATCGCTGCGTTTACAATGTTTCATCTTCCTTTAACTTCCTAACACTGTCTCCACCATCGACTGTTACCACCTGCATCAGGAAACACAGGCAGCTCGTCGCAGTTCTTCTCGTCTCCACACGGCCGCCGCTGTATCTGTGCTGTAACCTCTGAAGGCACAACTATCAATCAAGCTGGACTCCACCGCTGACAGTTATACTGCTGTCAGTGATTACACGTCAGCTAACTGTTGCACTTTCACTTCACCTGAAACCGTAGTGCAGTGAGGGATTAACCTTCAACACCTGCTTCCCTCACACACACCTGCTTTCAGTGTGTGCTCCAACTGCTGACTGACCCCCAGGGGTCCTAAAGGGGTGACTAAGATGCAGGGCTAGAAAAGGTACCAGAATACTAAAGTAAAAGTTACTTTAAAAAAGTGCATGTATGGTGTATGTATGATTATTATTACTATTGCACATCTGTTCACCCACATGAACGTAGTTCTGTATGCCTGCATATCTCTATCTTTTATTCTTATATTTTGTCTCTTCATTTTTATTATTCTTTCTTTCTTTTAATGGTGGTGGTGGTGGTGGGGGGGGGCAGATATGTGATATGTAATGTCATGTCTTTAAGCTACAGGATGCCTAAATTTCCCTCGGGATCAATAAAGTATCTATCTATCTATCTATCTATCTATCTATCTATCTATCTATCTAT
>CALSCE010010634.1:3518961-3536589 GCA_943593645.1 Bovichtus variegatus
TCTATCTATCTATCTATCTATCTATCTATCTATCTATCTATCTATCTCCATCTGTATATTCACACGTATTCCTTATACTCTCAACATTTTCACATTCAAACTGTTGTACGTTTAATTCTCTTGGTTTTACCACTTTATACTATAGAACATATATTGTACATATCTTATTGTAAACCTCTGTTTTATATTTTAGATAACTTTTTGCCGTTCTTGTACTTTCTCCTGCTTTGTATATTTTGACTGCTATGGTCAAAATATACGGTTATTTGGTTACGCACCAAAATACCAAGTCAGATTCCCTGTATGTGAAAACCTACTTGAGCTGCAACAAGCAATATTAAGCTACGTCTATTAACTAGCCATATACAGCAGAATAAAACATCAATGGCACAACCTTAAATCACATTATGACGTATTTGTGTATCATCATGTCATATTGCTCACAAGCTGCTCAGTAGTTAGAGCCTGTATGTTGTCACGTCTCTCCTTTCTTATGTCTCACACAGTTTATCATGACAGGGGACTTTTGAGCTTTCTCTGTAACGAGTGTCACTGGAAATATAGTAAAGTACAATAGTTAGGATGAAAAATACTTTTTTAATTTACATTTTTTTTGAAATATTCAAAAGTACAAGCACACAGCAAAATGACTCTGTTACAGTATCACGAATAGATATAATTTCTTACTCAAAATGATGTTCTTTGCTGATTTTTTTTCTTCTAATTTTAGTCATTTTAAAATTCTTTTGAACTACTGGAGACTTTTACCTCTTAAGATTTCCTTCAAATAAAACCATCTAAGAGCAAAATAAACCACTGTCTCATGTCCACGCTAAGGCCATAACACTTCCCTGAAGACATGTCCACTTGTCAAGTAGACAATGTTTTACAAAAGAACACTGATTAGGACTACAGAGGCGACATTAACTTTGCCCTGCTGTGCTTGTGTCCACGTTGTTCCATGAGGGATTATTCGTGACATTTCAGTTGGTCCTCCATGGTCTGTAGAAACTGTTGTCTTGTTTACAACTTTCTGCTTCTTGACCTGTGTCCCTCATGGTCCCAGATTACATCAGTACAGTGTCATCATAACTGACAGTAAATAACTGCAATACAACAATGTTAATATTCACTTCAAAAGCAATGGGAGCATTTTTCTCGTGTTTCCTCATTGGCTAAGAAAACACTGCCTCCCTTGCTACTTTTGAAATCAAAATGTCTAATCTCTAATGGTTTGGAAACCATCTGTGTTCCTGAAGATTTGCCATTTGTACAATAGTGCTGATATGTACCGTACACACACACACACACACACACACACACACACACACAACCAAACACGCCCAGCACACACACACACACACACACACACACACACACACACACACCCACGCACACACACACACACAACCAAACACGGCTAGCACACACACACACACACACACGCACACACACGCACACACACAAAGACCCAGCACACACACACACACACACACACACACACGCACACACACAAAGACCCAGCACACACAAACACCCAGCACACACACACACACACACGCACACACACACACACACACGCCCAGCACACCCACACCGACAGCTATCCCACACAAACATTCACACAGCAGGAGGGCTTTTCAGGTTCAGGGAAAACAAAAGTTTAAGAGGGAAACGTGGGAGCCATTAAGTGTAAAAAAGAAAACTGTGAGAACACAACTTTCTGGCTTCAAAGGCGTGTTTCAGGTTGCCTCGTCTCCCTGCCAGGTTGTGAAACAGATGACATTCAGTAGTGTGATTACTGCACTTCGCTGTGAGGGCTGAGGCCTTTCCAACGCACCACAGGGCATTTTTTCCCCAGTTGTTTCCGATGGTTTGGTCACAGCAGGTGCGTGTCTCCAATCAACGACTCTGGCACCTCAGCGGGTGCCAAGTTGAACTTGTCTCAACTTTTCAGTGTGAAAATATCTCTTCAAACAGGCACCGCACTGCAGTATCACTTTGAAGTTGTGGGACGTACCTGTGGGCAGTGGTGGAGGTAATACTCAGATCCTTTCCTGAGGTAAAAGTATGATAACCGCAGTTTCTAAATACTCAAGTGAAAGTCCTGCATTCGAAAATTATACCTCCAGAGTGTTAAATAAAGGCGCCCCTAAGGTACCGAAAGATGATATTTATTTCATCTTCTTGCGCACAAGTTTGTTTTGTTGTGGGACAAGTTACGACAGTATCATGTAAATCCCAGCATATGCAACTCAAACCTAAGTCACATAACTCGAAACAGCTTTGTGGGTAAGCATGGCATTTCATCTATAATAATGCATCTCATTATCTTATTATTCACAAGTTCATGTTGTATGTCAACTGAAAGTAACTAGCAACCGACAGTATATCAAATAAAGGTAGTGCAGGGAAAAAATACAATATTTCCTCTGAAATGTAGTGGAGTAGAAGCAGAAAGTAGCCTAAATTAGAAATACAAATGAGTACAAGTACCTTACTTGAGTAAATGCACTTAGTTACATTCCATCACTGCTTGCAGGAAATCGGGGCGCTCCCGTCCCCCCCGCCTCCAGGTAGCGGAGGTAGGCTATGCATATTTGTATTATTGTAAAATTCAGCTGGTCCCTGTCATCTGGCATATCTTCCAGGTGAGACTGAGTACTTCTATATGTATGTATAGTGACTGTGTATAGTTTTTAGAATCACTCTCTGCAAAAATGGCAAACAAATGAATCCTGTTGAAGCACATTGCAGCATTTCTGATTCCTTTCTGTGACATATACTGTGATGGAGCACAATAAATACATAAGTATACAAAAGTCAAGTTTACAAAGACGATAGTGATACACATCATAATTCTTCTTGTTGCTCGTGTGTTAGGTGTCATGCTGTATGTGGCAAAGTCTTATTGGTAATATATACAGACAGTAGAATCGAGTATTGAACAACATACATGTTGTCAGCGTTCTGGTACAAGTTGATCTGGACATGTTTCGGTTGCATGAGTGCATTTTAGATGTGAGATTAATTTATGAGCTGAGTTGTATGTAAAGAGAACTCAGAGCAATGTGAGTTAGCGACTGTAAAAAAGAAGGGAAACAAAGTATGTGGTATCTTCGTTTTCAGTAAGTCTTGTGTGTGGCAGTGTGTTCACCCTGGAAAAATTATAAAATTAAGTATACTTAATCATTTCCAGCTCCAACATTAAGATGCAGAACGTAAACTCCTTAATGATATGTTAATAAGAATAATCCTAGAATATATAATCATGTACCACTCAAACAGATCACTATCTTGAGTTGGTAATACTTTTACTGAAGGAAATGTATGAATGCAGCACTTTCACAATGTATTTTAAGTAAAGAATGTGAATAATTCTGCTCAACCTTTTCCCACCATGCAACACAATGCATACATGTAGGAGACACAGCCGAAGAAAAGTGAATACATTGTGGATGGAGATCCAGAGACAGCTGGAAAAAACAACAATAACACAAGAACAAAACGCAAAATAACACAAATAGTAAATGAAATGAAACCTTTTTTTGGCCCTTTTTGAAAGTCTTCGATTAAAAAACTTAGCAGTGGTTTTCCAAATCCCAGTTTCATTTACGTCCATCAGCATACACTTTGTATATTTTACAAAAACTATAAAGTACATTCATTTCTTGTACACACAAAACTGCCAAATTGGCATGGCTGCAGCCCGCCTGCCTCTGGATGAGAACAGTGCTGATTTGAGACCAGCTGACAGATGACACATTGACCCAGTGCTCAGAAAGACTCTCCTATAACTAGAAAACCACACGCTTCATCCAAGTTCTCATTAGTAGGTTTTCCCCAAAGTTGACTAGCCCAGATGGTTCGGCCTGATTGATTATTTCTAAATTTAGATGAGAAAACAACATGTAACCCTGCCAGCACCCAGTGAGCGAGGCTCAGTACCAAAAATGCTTTTTTGTTCCCTTTCTCCCCATTCCTGTCACAGACATAACCCGACCAAGCTGTTGACAAGAACACGAAGGGACGACAACACAGGGTCAAAAAGTTTAAGGCTGCATCACACCCTGCAAGAAGACGCACAAGCCAAGAAGAAGAAGAAGCCCGGAATGGAATAGTTCATAATCCAACATATTTATGAGCAGGCATTGATTCACTCCTGGTTTTGGGTTTGTTGGTTTTTCTTTTATCAGTGTGGAAATATGGATAAAATCCCAAATTTTCTTGTCAAACGTAGAGGGAGATGATCTTTCATGCTTTTCTTGAAACTATTAGCAGGTAATTCCGTGGTTCATAGTGCTGCTCTGTAAATTATGCAGTTGAATTTTTTTTTTTTACACAATATTCTTTATATTAATAAAAGATCAGATAACGATGTGCGATGTAGAAGGGGTCGCTCGTAGCGATGAACTTGTGGAGAGTTTTCAGCAACTCTGCAGTTCCCCTCAGCTCTACGGAGCTTTTTAAAGGGGGACACAAAAACGAATCCAAACGAATGCTACTGATGCTGCTCTGGATATGTAAATAGACAACTGATGGCCAACATGTTCGTCATATTAACTTAAGCACAAGGCGATAATATCTCAATGTTGTGTTTTCAGCTTGTTCCTCTGCCCTCAAGGGTCCTGAAAGTCAAGTAATGCAGCTTCAAGATCGCACGGCCGGTAAACCATTGGCTTAAAATATTAAGCTTGTGCAAACTGAACCAACTTTTATTTTTATATTTGTGCAATGTATTTTTGCAATTAATATTTGTTTTGTCAGCTTCAGCTTTGTCACCCTGACTTATTTTAAGTGTAAAGGACTGGAGATCCTTCAGTCAACCAGGTTACAAATATAGGCTACATATATACATATACATATACATATACATATACATATACATATATACTGTATATAGAGAGCTACAGTACATACAGCTTGTATGTTTTTACAGTGTGGCGGGCTCTGCCACTAGTGAGACAAACACACACATGTGTACACATGCAAATACATATTTGGACCAGAACAATCCTGCCTACAGAGGACGTATCCAATGCTGTACTTTTACATTGAACTGTTCTTAAAGAGATAGTAGTTTATTCAATGTCCTATTGTCCTACATGTAATGCAGGGGTTTCTGAAAGCAGATTATGTGACTGACATGTTGTAGTTGAAACAGCTCTGTTTCATAAAGAGCTCTCCTCACTGCGGCCTCAGACTGTTGGGAGCCTCACCTGTTCCTTGTTACCCACGGAGAAAGAGAAAAGGTATTTGTTACACTCAGCTATTTTACTCCTAAGCCTCCGTCTTTATAGAGCGAAGGACGAAGACCAATGCAGAGATCGTTCTGATATTTGTACAGAGCAGCTTGTGGATCAAAGGGAGGCTGGCGGCTGTGGGTTGCAGGTGACTGGGGAAAGAAAATATGTTTCATTACAGCATTCCAGCACCAGGCTGGAAGCATAGAAACAGAATGAATAGAAGGGACTTGGTATGGCTGGTTAGGGTTAAGAGTAAAATAAGTATTTTACCTGGAAGTTCACCTTAAGAAGCTGCTCTGTAGTCTGATGGTACAGCAGCAGATATCTCTTGCCAGATTGCAACATGGTGAACAGGCTGTGTGGGGATGGGGGGGTAGATGGGTACCAATAATGTTCTGGGCCGTGCACATCCCAGGCTAGTTTGTAATGTTTCCAGCGCTCCTCTGTAAAGGTTAACAAGAACTTGGCAAGGAAATTTTGATTTCTTTAGTTTCCATAAGAAATACAGCTGTTTTTGAGATGTTTACACTAGGTTGGAGATGTGTGATGACCAAGTCAGGTTGGTTGTGAGGCTGATTCCCAGGAACTTTAAACTACAGCTCCATTGATCTAGACAGCGGTGTGTGTCTTCTCCTCCATTTTTCTAGAATGAACAATCAGCTCCTTGGTATTGCTTAAGTTGAGAAGTTCTCTGAGCACCACTCTGCAAGATTGTTGATTTCCTCTCTGCATGAAGTCTCATTGGTGTTTGTAATCTGAGCGATGATGATAGTGTCAAACTTCACAACAGAATTCTCTTCATGTGGAGGGTGTACGGCGTGAACAGGAGGGGGCTAAGCACACAGCCCTGGGGGACTCCGGCGATAAACACTAGAAACATCAAATCTACGGGCAAATTAGAAACTCCAATTAAGCTAACCCGCATGTCTTTGGACTGTAAACCAGTTCTAACCCCAGCTACTTTATGCTAATTATGCTAATTTTTGCAATTCATACTCTCCATTGAATTGCCATTATTCATTCCAATAACTACTTTCTCAAAGAAACAAAGACAATGACTGCTACCCTTAATATAATTTTAAAAAAAAGTAAACAAGGTAACATAAATTAAAAAAAAGAAGAAGACAAATGTACACCTGTTCTCTTCTTTCCTCTCTACATTGATATAACTGTGGAATCTTGATTGTAAGATTGTAAGAGCAGGAGAACAACATGCATGTAGAGCGAGCACTGTGGCTTTTGTCCTCCATCACTTACATTGGAAGTGTGTTAGAAAGGGATCTTTATTGATCCATTAAATCATAAATGTACAGTGTGTAGGACTTGTTGGCATCTAGCGTTGGGGTTGCAGACTGCAACCAACTGAATCCCCTCCGCTCAGCCCTCCCTTTACAAGACTGTGGTAATGAGCCATCGACCGTGGTCACGCCATGGTGTCTTTCAGGACCTTCAACACACTCCATCCTTCCTGTAACACTTCTTTAGGAGCAACTGAATTCAAGCGGCAGCTCCTCCGTTCTAAGCGACTGTAGAAACATGAAGTGACTGAAGAGGACCCGCTCCCTGTGTAGGCATGGAGGGCTCATTCTAAGGTCACACAACACTACACAACCATTCTTAGTTTAAGGTCATTAAACACTATTTAGCAAAACATAGTTATGAATATTATATTCCATTTCTTCCAATAGATCCCCCTAGATACTACACACTGGCCCTTTAACGGCCAGTATGAACAGGAGAAATGATTACAGCAAGAACTTTCAATGTTCAGTACATAGATGTAGAGGTAGTTTAAGACAGACAGAGAATTGTGACGTTATCCTTTAATGGAGCAATAATTGCTAACACTCTGATAGGGGGGCATTGCTTCATGATGTGTACTTTTATTTTTGATGGCCGTACATTCTACTGATGATACTACTTCAGTAAAACATAAAAGATAGGACTTTATTGTATTTTTTTATCACGGTGGTATTGCTACTTTAAAGAATTGTGATGAAAAGTGCCACTACAGCCACAGCTGCTACTACCACTGCTGCCAGAACAATACTACCTGCTCTGTACTACATATTCTATTGTGTGGAATAACTGCCTTCCTGTCTCACATGTACATGGAGAGGCAGAGCACTGGAACATGTGCTTTGAGTTTACAGAGCCTTTGGAGTGGAGGCCAGTTGGAGCGGAGAAACAAGGCATCCAGAAAGAAGAGGAGAAATGCCAGCGTTGGCTTGGCTTTAGGTGTGTGTAAAGACACAGATCGGGGACCTTTCATCTCGGTTTCCATCAGTGTGCAAGCAGTAGTGTGTGTCTTCTGTTTTCATGCCATAATGTCCCTCGTGTTGTCTTACCGCTGCGGAGTCCAGTGTACAACGGTGACCACAAATCATTCCTCCTCATTATTCAGGAAGTTCTGCTGTTGTTTTGTGTATTCTTGGAAGAAGTCATGGAAGATCTATGAGATGAGGTCAAGTTCTTCCACAGCAAACTGGACAAAGCGTTTCTTTATGGGGCTGCTTTTGTACACGGAGGCATTGTCATGTTGAAAAAGGAGAAGAACAACAAACTGAAATATCATCGTATGCTGGAGCAGTAAGAGTTGCTTTAAAGCAATAATCCAACATTTTGGGAAATATGCTTTTTTTTGTGAGAGTGAGATCAGAAGCTCATCATTGTCATGTCTTTATGTCAAGTATAGATTATTTTTTATTTATTATAGAATAGAGAGATGAAAGGAAATGAGATAGGGAATGACATGCAACAAAGATCACCTGACAATTTTTTTCAATTGCAAACACACTAAAATTACACATAAAGCATCATTATTGAAAGCGACCTCAGGTCAACTCTCCAACTCTGAACACATGTTATGCTTAGCACCCAATTTGCGATTCAACATGTCACTTTTTGCCACACACTGCACAGTTACTTTATAATAATAAGTAAAAGAAAATGTTTTATCTGTTGCCACTTTAACCCCTCAGCCACAAAGGTGCTTCAAGACATGAAATTGACTTTGTCTTGTCATATAACTTTCAAGAAAAACGTAAGTAAGGGTAGATTCTCAAATGCTGAACCATTCATTTAATTGGAACTAATGGAGCCAAAGGTGGAACCATGAAAAACAGCTCCAGAAAACATGAATTACATTCATGTGTTAATACATGTATGTGCAACAGCAAATACGTTATTAAAGTTCCTGCCAATTATCAAAATGTTCATACAAAATGTGTTTTCACTGACAACGTATTTAATTTGTTTCTCTGAAAATATCCACTGGCACGATCAGCTTGTAGCAACTAAAGCCTGACATTGTTTTTTTTTTTCCAGGGTCCTGTTTTTAGGCTCTGGCAGGACTTGGTTAAGGTTTGGAAATGATCAAGGTCTGATAATGGTAAAATATTTATTATTGCATTTCATCACTATTAATAAATCAAAATATTTCCCTAAGAGTTGTACTTTGTAGGCACACCATCCCCCGAACACCTTCCTGAGACTTTTGTGTGGTCCAAAAACATCGTGCCTCCTTCACTGGAAAAAAATAAAATAAAAGCGTTGCCACTGAACGTAGTCCAGGTAAAACAAGTTGGTAGTATATTACGGGAAGTCCTGGAAGAAACTGTCGCCACATAACAACAAGGGCACAGCTTTGCAAGACACATCATGTCGTTTTAGTGTATCACATATAAGGAAGACAAAATATAGAAACACCAGACAAAACTGATGTGGCAACCTCACACAAAAACAGTTTGAGCTGGTTGCTGTGTGATGCCAGTTAAAGCTCAACACATACAAAACAAGACTTCCTTCCAAAACCTACAGATGGTTCAAATAAACACATGCCGGATAATCAAAAGCCTTGATCTGCTCTCTGGCATTATCTCACAGATTGATATTACACTGGTTGGCAGTGTGTGCTCTAACATCTGAATTTTTAAAAAAGTGAAATGTCACGCATTATGAGTCTGTTTTCATTGAGTAGCTACAATTGAAGCTGCAACATGATGGTAAGCTAAAGGAAGGTCTGGATCTGCTGTAGTGTGCACAACACTTTGTGAGGTGCAATGATCAATACAGCAGCGTGTGAAGGGCAGGCTAGACTTCACAAAAGGACACACTAGGGGGTACTCTCCCCTCATGGTTAACACACTTAATTATGTTGGTCAGAACAATCCCTAGTGGTGGAATATGTGTCTGCGTGTACTGGGTTCACCTTTAAACAATTTACGTGATGATACATGTTAGGTTATTTTTGTAATGTATTAGGAGAATATTCATTAAATACTTTTTACTCTTAACCATCCACTTGGAATTGGACTTAGTAAGCCACACCCCAGCATGCATTCAGGTAGACTTTACCTCTTTAAAATGTCACATTTAGGCCTACTGTATATTATTCTCTTACATAAGATGCATGTTTTAATAACTGGGGCTAAAATACAGTCTGCATTCATCCAATGCAATTAATGGAAATGTGTGCAGCAAGTATAATAAACAATATTGTTGACGTTAAATACTGACTTTGGAACAAATGACATGGACCTAATCAGGCAATAGGACATAGCTTCATAGAGCCTGCTTCTATAAGTCTGTAGGTTTGATACTGAACAAGCTATTTTTGACAGATTGTAGGCCTATTCTGTATGGTTATATTTGACTTTTGTTGGATATTTTTGCCGACTGATAGGTCTCCCTTGATAGGGTTGGGGTTAGCCCCTCTTAATATGCCCCGTATGACCAAAATATAAAGTATAGTAATAAAACTAGATTTTTGACTACTCTACAAGACAGAGCATTATGATTAGGTAATAATGCAGGTGATCATTTCACTTTATAGTGTGCTTTGGTGGTGCATAGGGTACAGTTAATTAAATTACCACAAACTAATTGCCCCACAATGCTCACTTTACCCTGTTGGTAAGACCATCTTGTCATCAATATTCATCATGGCTTCGTCCAGAGTTGCACCATCACTAAAGCATCTCCACTGTGAGGACAGGACTTAAGAAACGCTGCACCATGATGATACTGCAGGAACAGATCCTCAAAAATATTTCTCTTTTTTTACACGCCCCTAAATACACGTCCATACCAGCAGGGAGGGAAGGCAGACAATATTAATAAAGTGTTGGTCTGGTTAAATATACACTTTTACTTGTGTCACCTATGCAGCAAAGTACCACTTACCTTTTAGTCTGGCGAGGGATTGTAGAGAGAAGTTATGCTTATACTGTAGATGTTTTAACTGTTTAGTTTTGTCTTGTAATCAGAATCAGATCAGAATAAAGTTTGTTGTATCTTATTCACATACAAGGAATTTACCTTGGCGAATGGTGCATACAATATACATATTAAGAGGAAATAAAATACAGACATTGGGAGTCAGTACATTAAGAGTCAAGAACATAAATACAGAATAAAAACACGATCAAAATATTGAAAAGAAACTATAACAAACATGTACAATATAACAGTAATAAGCACAATATAACTTCAGTATATGCAGGCCTTTATTTAGCTGTATATAGATCAGTTTTTATTCAAATTATTTTGTTGAATTAACATAGGAAATTACACAATTATCAATTTCTTCATAATGGGTTGTTTGCCAGATCGATATATAATGCCGTTTTCAAGTATTTATTTATCTGGTTGAAAAACCCCTATGTCCCCTATGCACACAATAATATATTATTTGTTGATTTTATTTGTGCCACGCTTAATTGCAAAGGTTTATTTTGGCACTTTTTTACTCTTGAACTCTACTTACTTCAGGGTTATGTGAGCCAGCACCTATATGTTTTTAAAGCAACGCGGCAACGTTTACTCTAAGAATAAGGCTGCATTTGAAATCAAATACACAGAAATAACATTAACACAAAAGTCAAATTAGTGAAATAATAAAATCTTGTTGCCTCGTGTTGGATGACGTCACACCACGTCCGCCTGCCCTTTCTATTCGTGCGCGAGCTCGACAGTCCAAAGTATAAAGTAGCGCGAGCGCATTAACTGGGGGAAAAAAAAGTATAGTCGGCAGAGAGGGAGACACAGAGGAGCGCACACATACACACACACACACACGCATCCAGACACGTATCTTATTGTACAGCGGAACACTGGCCCATGTGTGAGCACAACCTTCACAACTTAATTAAGGAGTAAATATCCGAAAATGGAGTGGGAGTTATGGATTTAACGCGCAGAGGACTTGAAATGGGCGGTCTGCTGCTGGTGTTGCTGCTGCTGTGGAGTTGCCTGCTGTCGGCGGTTGACGGTACGTTGACTTTTTGTTCACAACATGGATCCTCAGGGAACAAGGACTGGAGCCACCAGGAGGAGGAATGAAAAGAACATAGTAGTTAACTCAACATGCTGCTCCACTGGTTTCTGTATACTCCTCTCCCTCGAATGGTCCTCACTTTGAGACGAACTAACGTTACTAGCTGTGATTCCTTGCATGAAAGTTGAGCTTTTTATGTCCCAAGGGTACAACAACACAGTAGTGCAATGAAAGTGTCGATACTATGCGTTGGTGTGTGCGCCACCCTGGAGGATAAAACCCGGTGTAACTAAAGTGTCCCTCATGCTTTGTACAGCCGGTGTAGTTGAAGAGTTTATGTGTCGGAGCATAAATGAAGTTTGAAGGCAGCCTGGGCTATTTTCTCGGGCCTCGGCAGCTCCAGCCATTCCTGCTCGGTGTCGGGTGTCACGCAGACTTTCTGCCTTGATAGTGAAAAAGAAGCCGGAATGTCTTTTTGGGAACGAAAATGCTGCTGGACACGCTAAAAATGTTCTCCCTCTGGATCAGGGTCTTTATAAACCTAACTTTCACCACTGCCTGGTTTGCGGTCTTACTATTTAATCTCAAAGTGCCCAGTCAGAGGCGGAGCTTAGCTTTCTCTCTTATGGATGCAAGGCATTACATCAGGTCTTAAAGGCTAGCTCTTAAAGTCTGCTTGCATTTTAAAACTAAACTTCATATATTGTGCCCTTGTAGCCAGGCTACCTCTACAGCCCCCTGTACAAATACTCAGTGGTCCAGTTAAAGATGCAGCTATTAACCTCAAATCCAGATGTAGTGATGAGAATCTTAAAATGTTCACACAAAAACTTCATCTTTGTTTGCCCTTTAAAAGCTATCCCCTCATGTAACCTTCAGCATCTGTATGAAACTAGTTATTATAATGGTGCACATCGGTAGTTTCACAGGAGCAGGATGGGTTACCCTCCACAGGCTGAAGAACACTTTAGTCAGTGCAGGTTATGCCCTCAGTTAGGATTTTGTTTTGAGTTTGACCGCCGCTCATATATGCTTTTAATCTAAGTCTGCTGGCTGATTATGCATTTTCTAAACTAATCAAACATGACTGTAAAGAGTCCCAAAGGTCAGATGTCACTGTACGGGTTCAATTCTGAAGATATTTTTTATCTCGGAATGGTTAATGGTAGAAATTACATTAAATAAAAATTCCAACAATCAAACAAAAACTACATAACATGTAGGTTCAACCTTGTTGATGATGGTGTGTCATACACATACTGTATATTGGATCACATTGTAAATTCTTGTTTGTTTCTTTGTACTTCCCTTTGCTCAGTATTTTCACAGATTTGTGTTGGAAAACTACATCGTCCTGAAAGTTGGCACTGAATGTGCGCTCGGCTTCTCAGTCCTCTTTTTTTCCTGTTCTTTGATCAGATATTTCCTCAGGATTTTGTAAATTGAAAGTGTTTTTTATTTAGATTATCACTTTTATTGTGAGGCTGTTTGTGTTTAGATCATTTTGCATAATATCCTGCAGAAAGTGACAGCCCTATTTTCCAAATAGTGTTAGAAAATGTATAATGTTTTGAATTAGAACATTGTGTCCACTGCTAAAATGCATTTATTACAATTCTGAAGGTGTGGAATGTGACTGCTCAGTACAGAACAGTAATACCACTCAACAACAGCATCACAACCAATAAATAACTTATATAAAGTTCAACAACAAACCTTTTACTCCAGTCAAACCATGTCACTTATCATTCAAACTTTACAAGGGCCAAAAGACCACACCAACAATGATTTACAAAAGCATCATAACCAATGTAGGCAACTATTTACAATAGCACTAGTGGACTCTTTACAGCGTCAAAGTCAAGTTAGTTTTATTTAAATAACCAAATAATCACAAACCACAAATTTGCCTCAAGGGGCTTTATAATCTGTACAGCATACAACACTAACAGGGAAAACATGGAGGAAACCTCAGGAGGAGCAACTGAGGAGGGATCCCTCTCCCCGTAATGTCGTGTACAGAATGACATACAAGGGAAGTTACAGTACAGACAATTAGGATTCTAAAACTATACTTCGAATGTAAACATACATAAAGAATGTTCCGCTAGGGTGTCTCCAAACACACCTTACTCGTATTGCCTTAACAACAGGTAGCCAAGCATGAAAGCTCATTTTGCTTCTCAGGATCATGACTAATAAAATGTTGTTTGAGTGTGAAATACACAAATCAGTTAAAGTCTGACTTAAAAAGTTCACACAGAAACTGGCCTTCCACTGGGAGCAAAAGGTTCAGGAATCAGTTGAAGTGAAAGAAGAATGATGTCCTATGTTTGGCACTGAGGTGACCACATGTACGCACACTTCACACCCACTGGCCAAAAATACCAAAGTAGTGTCAGTACACTGCAAGACAAACATCACAGCTGTGTGTGTGTGTGTGTGTGTGTGTTGATAGACTGTTGGATCACTCAGTAAACTCAGTGTTTGTTAGTTAGTTGTTTGTCATTTACATATTTTTGTTTTTGTTGTCAGACAGCAGAATGAGTATGAAATAGTTATTTTAGTCTCATAAATTCTGTACTATGTAATTTCCAAACTGCTGCTGAGATTAAAAAAAAAGATATTTCAAACGGGGAAACTTTAGACTAACACTGATGCATTGAGCAGCTTTGCATACACCCCAAACTAAGGTATTGAAAAACGCATTGCTTTGGGGTGGATCGTTACTGAAACTCAGGTATTGTATTGGCAACAATATTGAAACATTTCAAATGATTTCAAGACCAAATTTTGACTTTGATAGTGATGCAAACTATTTTATATCTGAAAGTTCTTTACTTCTCATCTGACACTGATGTAGAAATTGGAAGTCGAAGGAAACCCCTCAACATGATTTGACAATCTCTCAACACAAGCTCCACTTACTCGCTTTTCCTCCAGAGCTTTCAACCACATTAGATGTTATTTATCGGTGGTTGGATTTTGCTCAGTTTGTTATGAAGAAGTACTATTTCCACGGTCAAGAATCAACTTCCACCTTTTTATTCCCATTTGTTTTAGAACTAGGATGATTTCATCTTCTCGTTTCATTTAAGTCTAATTCTAAATCCATAATTGGCTCCTGGCATGAATGTGGTCAACCCGTTTAGGTGGGCAGGGATCAAAGACATGATGCCATTTGACACTGATGCTGTGATTTTAGCTGTGTGATATATAGTATACTAGAGCTGCAAAGATTAATTGATTAGATGTCAACTATTAAATTAATCGGCAACTATTTTAATAAGTGATTAATCGGTTTATGTAATTTTTGAAAGAAAAAAAAACAACAAATTCCCTGATTCTAGCTTCTTAAATGTGAATATTTACTCTATGACTGAATATCTTTGAGACATTTGAGGAGGTCATTTTTATCTTTGGGAAACGCTGATTGACAATTTTCACCATTTTATAAACCAAACAATCAATCGATTAATTGAGAAAATACATATTACAGATTAATCAACAATGAAAGTAATGCACTCCATTTACTGGTTCTGTTCTAACAAGCGTTTCATTATTTTAGTAAGACATTGCCTACATTACTTCATTACAAAAATCACTGGATCTAACGTGCCATAATTCAAATCTTTTCACTGCTAATTCTGTGTAAAATACCAGCTCTCTGCCGCCCACCCATTTGTTCTTCAAAAGGCAGAAATCTCAAAATACATAAATCAATGCATTTATTAATTTCAGCATTAGTAACTAAAAGGTTCTTAAACATAACTGCTTTCAGTGTAGGACTGTAACTAACCATGATTTTCATTCTATTTTAATCTGCTGGTTTATTTTCCAGAGTAATAGTTAATAACATGTCATACAATTATGAAAAATGCCTATCACTCGTTCTTCGAGTCCTAAAAGATATGGTCTCTTAATGATGGTTTAGTCTTACTGTATTTCACTCAAAAAAGAAGATTAAAATCATGAATTGCTTGAAAAAACTAACTTTTTTGGGCCATATGGCTCAGCCCTCGTTCAAACATGTAATTTACGGGTCTTACTCACGACTTTATCTTCTCTGACCAGCATCCTGAACATGACATCACCTGGTAAAAATGAGATGGTTGACTGTACCTCTGTCTGGTCCTGCTTCGAGAGGGAAAAGCCACCTGAATGCTTCTGTCTTGTAGGACTGGGTATCATTTTAAAAATGATAACAACATACTTTTTTTGATACCTTACTTTGAGAAATAAAGAGCTGCCCCCCCCCCCAGAATCCTTTTTTATTCAACAAAAGAAGCCAAAGCTCTCATATGTGAAATGTCCAAACACGAGCAGCCATACATTCGGACATGTTTTGTTCAGTACTAAAAAAGAATTGAAGTTTGATTGCCAGCTCTACTGACTTGTGAATAGGAAAATTAATCTTTTTGGGTGGGGACTTGTCTATTTGGGTGGGCCACCCAAAAAAATCTCTTTGCCCAGCCAACCTGGGTATTTTCTCTTCCCACTGCTGGGACCAACCAAGAGGTGATTTCCACACTCCTTCCATTAGCCTGCACTATATGGACCATTGCATTCAGTGCATTCAGGCTTCATACACTGAGCCTGTTCTTTTGTTTGGATGGAGGCACACTCGACACTCAACAAAACAGGGCAAGACCCAACGTAGGTGACTGAGAACAGAGCCGCTCCTAAAACTTCTCACCCCACCACTTTTGAGTTGTTTCATTCAGTCATTAGGAAATGTAATACTTTTTTATGAAATGGAACAAACAACCAGAAGGACACAACATGTATATTTTTAATCCAAATCTTTCTGAAACAACCCTGTTTTCAAAACTGTTACCGTTCAACTAATACGATTTCACCTCTATAAAATACAGTCTAAATTAGGAAAATTGTGTTTGAATTTAGGAAATATCTGATTGGTCAGCACCAAAAAGCATTGAGGTTTGATACCTAGCCCTAAAGATAGCCAGTGAATGAGATGCACAAATATATATTTGTTGGTAAGCTCATGGCAACAGGGAAAGGAAATTTGAGGCGCTGAAGGTAAGGAGCTGAGGAGAAATAAGGAGTAAGGCAGAGATTGATATATTTTCCTGTTTGTGTTGCTCTGGTGTTTAACCTCGTGGAGGGTCTTTGCTGTTTGGATTTCATACAAACCTGGTTAAGGGAGGACAGCGAGGGAGGAAAAAGACAGGAATGAGATAACAAAATACTGAGAAAAGAGAGGGAAGGGAAAAAAAGAGGAGAGCAGGCGAAGCGGGGAGGAGACAGGCAATACAAAGAGAGGAGAGAGGGAGAAATGGGACGGAGGGAGCAGAGGTAGAGAGAGAGAGGAAGTCTGTGGCAGTCTACCTTGATTTCTCTAGGGTCCCCACACACACACAAGCACACGCACGCACAGGCTGCATAAATATGCTCCCTGCGCTCGTCACACACATTTTTCTTGTCCCAACTGGGGAGGTGTGAAGAAAATCTCTTCCTTCCTTGCAACCCTTAACACACACACACACGCGCACACACACGCGCACACACACGCGCACACACACACACACACACACACACACACACACACACACACACACACACACACACACACACACACACACACACACACACACACACACACGGTTATGTTAAGATGGGCTCTGATAAGATGTAAAGCGAGGGAGCCTGTTAGCTTTCTCCAAGCAGAACAAAGCAAGAGAACTGAGAACGTGTGTGTGTGTGTGTGTGTGTGTGTGTGTGTGTGTGTGTGTGTGTGTGTGTGTGTGTGTGTGTGTGTGTGTGTGTGTGTGTGCGCACAGAAAGAGGGGCAGCAGTGCATTGCCTACGCTTTAGAAACTTCTTTTGGGACTCTTCTTTCTTTTCAAGCTGCCCCCTCAGTAGGCTACGACCTCCTTCCCCCAAACACACACACACACACACACACACACACACACACACACATGCTGAAGACGCGTCTCCCCCCTCGTACTTCAATTGTTAATCCCATTGACAAACACAAATGTAGTTTTTTGGTCTGTTCTTCTGTGTTTTGTTGCACCCTTGCACACGTACATACACACACACACACACACACACACACACACACACACACACACACAC
>CALSCE010010634.1:3536599-3551157 GCA_943593645.1 Bovichtus variegatus
ACACACACACACACACACACACACACACACACACACACACACACACCCATCCATCCATACAATGCCTTGTGCAGTGATGTCATTCGTTTCCACACACATTTAGTTGTAATCTCAAATATAACAACATTTGAAGCCTTTTATACTAATAAGTAACAATATGCATAATTTATATTAATAATATCTAATTGAGTGTCATATGTGTTTCAATGAAAAAAAAATTACATATAGTAATTACTACTGTAATATTGAGTAATGAGCAGGAAGTTGAGAAGCCATTCGTCATTCAGACAGACTGTACATATACAGTATGTCTGTGTTACATAAATGTTTTTGTGTTTCCTTTTCTATGGTGGGTTGAAGTAATTATATGAAGGAAGAAAATGAAGATGAACTTTGAATTGTAAAATGACTGGTAATACGTATATTCTCACATGCTGTAAATTAAGTGTTAGGTCATTTAATCTCTCTCTCTCAGTCTTTATTATTGTGCTGCTGCTGTCTTGACATTATTGTGACAGCCTTCACACCAGACGTCAGACTTGTGCCGTGATGGAAGTGTTATAGGAATGTTACCGCCGAGACTTGTATGGAAAATGAAGGCTAAAAGACCAACATGTAAAATTGCCCGCACATTTACGTTATGAGGTCATGCCTAGAGGGGTCAAATATACGTCCCTTTCTTTGGTTTGTGTTACCAAATGTGTGTATGTATTCCATGTGTGAGTGTAATGTTTGGATACAGCAGTCTGGGCTTGTCCTCGCTGTCACCAGGAAACCCCAGCGGGCCCGTGGAGGTTAGCCAGCACTAATCCTCACTGGAGCGTCTCTGTTAGGCCAGAGGTGACCTTAAGAGGCCCCCAGTGTGTGGTCTACCCTTCTCTCTCATTTTCTGTCATTTATTTAGATCTGTGTCAGTTCCTATGGACTGTTGCTCTGTTAGTAGAGGGGCCTATTGATTAGTTTTTTTTAGTTGCATGCTTGTGCCGTCATATTGCTGCTATTTTGTTAGCTTAGTAGATGGAGACTTACCTCTATGGTTCCTTTGTTAGTAAGATAATTATACGTCCTGTTCGATGGGAACATTTCAAACAGTGATTTATTTGATTTATCTAACGATTATGCCGATTTATTGTTTGATCTATAACACATCAGAAATCTGAAAAATGCACAATGTCCTCAAGCACAAGGTGGCATCATCAAATGTCTTGTTTTGTCTGACAAAAACCCAAATATATTCAATGCAGCAGGTTTTCTTTTTATTTTTTTTACATTTGAGTGCCTGTAACCATCTAGTTTCTTATCTTTTTTTGCTTGAAAAATTACAATTAATCAATTACCAAAACAGTTGATGGTTCATTTTCGATCGACTTATTGATTAATAGACTCACTTTTTCATCTCTATTTCAGTTGGCTTCAGTGCTCCTTGTCAGAGATTTTTCCAACTGTGAGGAACTCTACTGGAGGGATGAACAGCATTCCTCCAAAACATATTCCCTCATTTGGTGTTTAGGTGATGGTGATGGAGAGCGCTGTCTAACTCGTCGCTCCTACATCTAACATAGGAGTTCTGCCAGGTTGAGATCTGGTGACTGTGAAGGTCATGGCGTGATTCACATCGTTTTCATACTTAAACCATTCAGGGAGCCCTGTGATATGAATTATTTATCGAGGTGTTTTCTTTAATATGTCATCTTGTGTGTACGCCAATAAATGAAGTGAGGTGAACGCAGTGCATTAAAATATCTCAGCACAGTTGATTCTGGTAACGGCTACTTTCAGCACGGATGATAGGATTAGGCAATTGGATGAATTCTTTGTTCAACAGCAAAAAGTCAATGGACGTTTTTTTAAGTGCCGTATTATGTTTGTATCTCCAGCATTTAAAAGCATAAACGTCGCACAGCAATGAACCTATTGAAGCAGAGTCTGTGTGCCATCACTACTTGCTATGGAACTGCAAATGGGGCTTCATTCACCGATAGTAACTGCACATTATTTTACCCACATTAAATAAGTCACCTTCAGTGCTCCACATACACCAAGCGAGTATATGTTCTGTGTAAAAGGTCTCTAGGTCGGTGGTAAGTGCAGCACTGTAGTCTGATAGATGTGACACACCTTGTGTTAAATGCCCAAAGAGTGCTAAAAGCTCACTGAAAGACATAAGTCATTATGAGCTAATGACAATGATCAGCTTCAAATGGATTTGAGAAGAAGCCACAAAGGCGCTGACTATCAACGTGTACCTGTCACTAAATTGGATTGATGCCAGATCACTATGCAACACCTACTTGTATCAATATCAATCTGGTCCTGTGTGTTATTTTAGTAGAGTGTTATTACTGATGGCAATTTGTATTTTTTTAAGCGCTAGTTTGGATCGATATTTGTTCTTTACATCAGTCAGTCTGCAAGTTTTCATAGTTCGTTTCCATGTGATAATGCACAACTCATTGACACAGACAAAATCCAGACTCCTTCACAGTATGTGTTTTGAGTATTATTTTTTAGATCTTATCATCTAACCACCAAAATGTTACAGAAACTAAATATAAAACCATATAATGCACAGATAATGTAGGATAAAAGTGGAAACTTTGTTGTAGACTGTAAAACTCCACATTGATGCCGGTCACAAAGTCCTTTTTTGTTATTCAATTAATGATTGATTCATTAATTAAATTCAATGTTAGGTTTTAAGCCATAGGCATCCATACTGACAGAGGCAGTGTGTCTTAGTGCTGTGGGATTACAGAAGACACGTTGTGCCAAACCACAGCGTAGCAGCTCTGCCACCCTGCCAGGCCAAAACCACAAGCTTTCCCAGAGGCACTGTGGCAGCTGCTGTGACAGCTCCTGCCTCCAACAGTGGGAGGTCAACATCCCTGAGTCACACACACACACACACACACGTACACACACACACACACACGTACACGCACACTGTCAGGGTTCACATTTATTTATTTTTTCCTGCCATACTGATTAGTAAACGTAAACATTTCCTATATGTGTCGTCCAACTTGTTCTTTATTCTTATTTGAAAGTGTATGAAGCATTCAAGGACAGAAATACATAAAACTTGTTTGTGCACAACAAAATATCTTTTTTCTTTTCAATGGCCTCTGCTGATTGCTGCCAGATGTCAATAATGTTAGGGGTTTTATGTTTTTGACAACGCATGTTCTGGGGATTCACGATCCCACTTTTTGAGTCCCGATATCGATACTGATGCGACAACACTAACATCAGAAGGGTTAGCAGAACTTGCAGTGTTGTCTAAAGTTGGTACTTCATTGGAAATGGAAATGCTGCGTCATCTCAACATGTGGTTGGATGGATCAATAGTGTTCTTCAGTGCAGTTTTGCATGTTTGCACTGCAAAATGTTGTCTGCCATGTTTGTTTGTGAAATGCAGCCTCAGCAATGTGACAGACATGATAGGCTTTTGAGCTTTAATACAAAACACTTATAAACATATAAACAAACAAGCTCAGATAAAAATGATAATAATAACAATATGACATTACAGCATTCCAAATAAATCATTCCCCTTGAAGTAAATATAGGAAATAAATTAAACATGAGACAAATCATCCAATTCCCTAATAAGTACAATCAAGGCATCATCAGATACTCAATATAAGTTAAGAATATCATAGTTTGTGTGTCAAATTTTCTGAAACTTACTGATCTTATTATTATTTTAAATAGCTTATCTTTTCTCAAGTAAGGCAAGAAGTGTCATTCCTTTCAGCCACTGGGAAAATCCACAGTTTTCCATGAACAGGCAATACACAATTATTTTGAAGCGCTCTGGATGAGAATTCAGAATGCGTCATTTGGGGTTTAGAAGAATCTCTTATGTATGATTATAAGCCAATTAATTTCCTCTTTACTAAGAGAATTGCAATTAGATCAGACCACTCATATTTGTGGTTTGATTCAGTTGTTTCTTGTAGCAGACCAATATAATCCAATTGGTGTAATTTATTCAATATAAGCATCATTGCAACAAAATAACCAACGTAGCTACAAGCCATAATCAAGCCATTGTCATATTGACGGGTTGGGCAAGTAGTCAGCTGGCCTCTGATGATCTTAAATTTGCATACTGCCAACCAATTACCACATTCAAAAAAGTGTATTAAGACACAGTTGCAAGATTTTTGCCATTTATTCTCATTGTGTTAAAAACTGCTTGGAGCTGGTAAAAAAGGTTTGAATGTCATGTAATGTTTCGAATGTTACTTATCTCCTCCTTTCCAGGCTCACCTCTTCTCCTGTTTGCAAACCGGCGTGACGTACGATTGGTAGATGCAGAGGGTGTGCGGGGCGAGTCGGCCATCGTTGTTAGTGACCTCGAGGATGCAGCAGCGGTGGACTTCCTGTATTCTGAGGGCCTGATATTTTGGACAGATGTCAGTGAGGAGGCCATCAAACAGACGCACTGGAATCAGTCATCCAACTGTAAGACTGCATACGGTTCCCTGTGTGTTTATTCTCCTGCTTAGTGACGGTTTTTAGTCTTAAGAACCAGCAGTAACTGTGGCTTTGTAAGCTACTTATGTTCAGTGTTTTGATAAAGAATGCATCCTTTCTCTTTTCATCTTCTCACACTGTGTATGTTTTGTGGTTGCAGCCCTTAAAGAGGCTCTAGGAACTGGCCAGACTGTGGTCGTGTCAGGGCTGGACAGTCCTGATGGGCTGGCCTGTGACTGGTTGGGTAGAAAGCTCTACTGGACCGACTCGGAGACCAATCGGATTGAAGTGGCCAACCTGGACGGCACCTCCAGGAAGGTCCTGTTTTGGATGGACTTGGACCAGCCCAGGGCTATTGCTCTGAACCCCGCTCAACGGTAACAAAGACACATGAAACTCTTTTTACTTATAGCTATAAAATATATTAAAGATCATAGGGGATATGCTAGGTGGGACATTTACAATGGCCAGAAAATCAGAAGACACAAAGATCTCCTCCTTTTAATGAAAAGTTTTGAAGGAAAGTAGAAAATGTAAATGTTCATAAACAACAATTATTATTATTATTAGTAGTAATTAGAAAAAAACTAACAAAATCCTTATTTGCCAATAGTCATCTATATTCAGGATACAATTTGACCCCATTTTTAGTCACCGATGTGACTCACATTCAAGCTTCTAATCTGGAATTGCGAATCATAAAAACTGAAAGATTAACAATATTGACAATTCTCACATTGTACTGTGTATTACCTAAAGAATAACACTTAGAACTAATGAAACATTACTAATTGTAAAATCCCATTACTAACAAGAAGATAGTATTTTCAAGTTTCAGGGTTACTCAGCTAACCTGTAACTCAAAATTGAAAAGAATACTAAATATTCCCTCCACATAGCAATAGGCATAACATGGCTGCACCAACACCAACAAAACACATGTGATTTGTGCCCTGCGACATGCAATTGTGGCCTACAGTCACATGCACAAAATATTTTAGCAGTTAGGAAATGTATAGTTTAATTTACTCAAAGGCACAGGTTAAAGTGTTTAAAAACAAATAATAAATGAACATTCAGTGTGTAACAGATGTGCAAGGATTAAATACATAAGCTACGTTTATTTATTACATTGCACAAAATCATATTTCCATATAGCATAGCTAACACTATTAGAGAATAGGATTTACCTGTTAGCATAACGACTGTTGCTTCTCTATTAGTACTGGATTAGCTACTAGTATTTCAACCTGTGTGTTTGTTAGCGTAGCGGCTAGCGCGTTGGTAATCAAACTATAACTCACCAATGTGGATATTTCTCAACAAGCAGCAACAACAGGATCCTCTGGTTGTACTCACCGGATCGTTATGTTTAAGAAGCCATCATAGCTGCTTTAGCTAACTTTAATCAACACTTTATAGTTAAACATTTTTTAAATCCAAGGTTAATGTTTCGCTCTTGTCACGGTGCCCCGAGCCACACAACCTCCTCTCCACCATGGGGGACCTAGAAGAGGACAGACTACACAAAAGCCCCTTTCACACATGCACTGTAACCCTGAAATTATCTAGACATTACCTAGAGCAGCTGTATGTGAGAATCCAGAACAGACTTTACCCTGCCAGCAGTACAAAGTATGTGTAATGGCCGATTGGGCCCATGTGTGACGAGACCCGCTCATTGACCGGAGAATTTCAGGAACGGCAAGAGACTCGTTTGTATACAACCAAATTACGAGCCGGCTGTGAGGCCGCGGTGTTATCCGCGTCATGTCATTCTTCCTGAACACTTTACCCAGGCGCCACTTCTCGTCTAAACTAAATGGAGTATTTCCAATAAGTGAGAACGCTTCTGACACGGACAATCCCCTATTGACATAAAAATAAAGACAACAGTTTAATGAGTGCTTCTACGAGTTGGTGTGGATTGTTACATTTGTTAAAATGAACATACTGTATCTTGTTCTGTGAGACAGACATGATATGAAACTTCAGAAACACTTCAAAAATGCGATGGGTGTGCCTGTTATTCTTGAGGATCCAGAGTCAACATTACTCAGGAAGAAAATGGAATCACTGACATCTCAAAACCTAGCCATATACTGTAAAACCAAAACGGCATGGCCCGGTACCTCAAGAGGTATGTGAGAAAATCTCTTTCTTGACCAGACCCTTTAAAGGTGTCTTAGATTGTTTATTAAGGAAAAAGTCTCCTGCTTTAGCCCCTCTTGGCAGTTTTTAAGAGCCTGACAGAGAACATGCCCATTGAGTCTTTAACTGAAAGTCTTAAAATATAATAGCAACACAGTGTAAACAATGCTGAAATATCCTAGGAAACCCTGCACCTTCCGGAGCTGAAGGTGCAGGGTGCGATATGAGAATGAATGTAAAGGTGGTGGAAGAGAAGGCTTGTCCTGTAGAGTGTCCGGTCTCTGTGCTTTGACCTCACACTGACCTCCCTTCTCTCTTACTCACGACTTGTTGGATCAGCAAAGCCTGAGCTCCTCAGACGTTTACTTTTGTGGGTTCATTCAGTCCTGTTAGAATACAGTGCAGCAGAGTGACTCGCGGTTGTGTTTTAACAGTTTTGTGTGATGGTTTGGGGTACAGAAGTCTCTAACCACGCCCTCTGCACAACTTGTATAAAGAAACTGCAGTGAAACCAAAGGTTCAATGAGTCCACTGACCTCCTGAGTTCAGGCTAAATATACTGAATCCTTTCCTTCGACTGAAATTAAACAGACTTTTTTCCTGTTTTGGTCAAGCTTTATGTGTCTATCATACTGTAAATAGACCAAATACCATGTCAGCTCCAGTAATATTCAGATTGTACAGCTAACATTTCTATAGATTATGATAACCACAGGGTGTGTCTGTGTTTGGAGTTGTTGGCATATCTGTTGCTCATACTGTAACTAAACCTCAGTGGGCGCAGGGCAGGCGGGAGAAAAAGGGAAACACTAAGATTGAAACTCACAAACTCTCAGACAGGTTGTGGACACTTTACAATTTACCTGAAACCCTTGCTTGTAAATGAAAATACATTTTTTTATTGATGTTATGGCCCAAAACTGTCCTTTTATAATGGCTGGTAGTTGGTAAGGAATATATAACAACGGGAATGAAGACCACAACTACAAAATAGGATTCAGGTTGTTGTTGTCCTTTAAATCAATTCAGCTCAGGTTGGTTCAAGTCTGTTCAAATGTTCAAAGTCAGTTTAGTTGAATTAGATATTTGGTAAGAAAACAATTACAAATTGTTTTAAGATACTTGACTGTAATGTTTTTCATTTTTAAATCTTTGAGTCAAGAGGCTTTAGGATGGAGGGAAATCATGTTTACAAGTTCACCATAGTTAAGTGCAGATATAACTGTAGATTGCATCATTTCAGTTTGCTAGTTATTTGTTTTCGAGCTAGATCACCGAGTATCTGTGAAACTTGAGAGCCCTGAAAAATTTGGTAACCTTAAAAATAGCATAGAATTAGTTTTGTCAACATTTAATAAGATTATATTTGATATATAAAATAGGTCAGTGGCATTTAAAATGGAATCATCTGCATAAAGATATATGTTACAATGTAGAATGGCAATAATGATGTTATATTGTTATATAGCAAATGGATTTAAAGAATATCTTTTTCTTAACATCAATAAATTCTATGTGCAGACCCAAACCCACAGTGAATGTATCTACTAACTAAGTATTGACTGATATATCGTCTTCCTCTGAGCCATAGAGCTACATTGTTGGGTGACATGTTCCTTCATTACCATGAAGATAAGATAAAAAAAAAATTAAAAAAACCTTTATCGATCCCCAGAGGGGAAATTCAGGACGAACACACCGTTGTTTATTTTTTACTCAATACCACATACACCGTCCTACTGCAACAAAGATTAATTAGAGCACCAAATGTAGATTAATCCTCCGCTGAAAATAGTCCCCCTACAAACACTATTTCCTCCTGTTTGAGTAACTTCAGTGACCAATGAGTAACGTCTACAGAAGGAACTAATGGGCATGGATCTGAGTGACACAGACAGGCATATCACCCAGGCATAGTGGGCTGTAATTATCTGAAGCATTAGGACGACTCTTTTACATTAGAATTGCATCAGATGTCTAAGAGGAGCAGAAGGATCGGGAGTTTGTTCCTCAAGCAGGAGAGTGAGCAGCTGTCCAAATCATCACTGACTCATCAGTCGTGATTAACAACCTCAACCAGAAAACTCAAATGTACCTTTTTAAGTTTGTGTGCGTTTGTTTCATTAACACATTTCTTCTCTGTTTCCCCTCCAGCTACATGTACTGGACAGACTGGGGAGAGGAGCCCAGGATAGAGCGTGCTGGTATGGATGGCAGCAACAGGTACTGTAACTATATAACCCTTAAGCAAAGCCAACATCTGGATTCACAGTAATATGTTTGTAGTGCAGTATCCTCGGTGCAGCCAGGTGTACAGAAGCAGTAGCAATTCTACAAGAACACCACAACATGAAAACAGCCGCTGTAAGATCATTTTGTGTGCCTCTGTCTCTAACAGGGAAGTTATCGTGGTGGTGGACATATACTGGCCCAACGGTCTAACGATAGACCTGGTGGAACAGAAGCTGTACTGGGCAGATGCCAAACTCAGCTTCATTCACAGAGCTAACCTGGATGGATCAGCACGGTAGGGCCCTTTTTGTGTGTGTGTGTGTGTGTGTGTGTGTGTGTGTGTGTGTGTGTGTGTGTGTGTGTGTGTGTGTGTGTGTGTGTGTGTGAATATAGTTTAAAAGTATACAGCAGACCTGTGTTAACTTAGATGATGTGTCCTACGTATGATTATATTTAAATTCATAAAAATATTACAAAGAAAAAGCTCCCTAAACTTATTTTAAGACGTTCCATTTAATCTTAGGTAGCTGTTATCACAAATGGACGTACATTTGGGGAGCGGAAAGGATTTTGACTGATGGAGTTCAGTCAGCCAACACAAGTAGAAAAGTTAATCGATATGAGAATACAATCTGGCAGGAAAGTTCATCTCTGCCGTCCTGGCTCAGACCTCATCCCTCCCTGCAGCATACACTTGAGCCAGTAACAGACAGAGAAAGTGGTGTGATGATATAAAATATCTTCCCCCAGACGACAAGAATCAGAGCGCAGGTGGATGCTGGAGTAGTAATGATGGTAGCAGATATATTTGCAGAACAGAGGGAGTGTCTAACAGACAAAAGATACTCGAGGTGACTGTCTGAATTGGCTCGCGGGCTTCAATCCAGTCATGCAAAGTATGTGCATGATGCAAAGAAAACCTTTCTTTGAAGATTAATAAGACTTAGAGGTCACTCATCATCCACATCTTCGTCATCATAATCGTCAACATCTCATTTTCTTCTCAACACATGAATGATGTCTTCCAATAATGTCAGAGCACGTAGGAGTTACTGTGTACATGGGTTTGTGTATATTCTCCCCACATTGAATCCCAGCTGCCTCTGCACTTTGGTCATTGTCACTGCTTACTTTTCTGTTGTCCTGGGAACGGACGAGGGATGCCACTGTGAAGAAAACATCACACCGGTGTTACCGATTACAGCAGACATTTAACAAGAGAAGCTTTGTCGATGAAGCTCAGAGCGCTTACTTTACTCTTTAACGTTTGATGGCTGCGTGTCCAGCCTCTCGGGTCGAGCGGAGCGGTCACTTTCAGTTTATAACGGAAGCTTCCATCGTCCGACTAGTAGTGTTAACACGCTTTAAAAATTAGAGTTGTGGGAGCTGATAGCCTACGTGAAAATGAACTAAATGGGTTTTATTGTTATATTAAAAAAACAAAATGGGGCAATTAATGTAACTGGTGTCTCCCGACTATACTGAATACCGCTGCAAGCCGAGGACAGACATGTGCTCCCTCTGTGACACTTGGTAAACCCTTCCTGAGCCTCGGGGCTTCACAGGGAGGTCGTAACGTCGGAAAGACAAGCTCTCAATATGCTCTGTGCGTGGAAATAAAAATACATTTAAAATGATGTCACCTTGAAATGCTAAAGTACAAAATACTACTTCAGGATCCCCTATTGAAACTTTAAAGATCAGCATAAAATTCTTTGAGTTTTCACCCTGTTCTACTTCTTTCCAACAGAGAAAGGGAGGAGGGGGGGGGGGCGGGGGTAGCTGTACAGACAGAATGAAAGAAAAATAGAGAGAGAGAGAGAGTTGTCCAACACAAACAGAGCTGTGGTATGGAGGCCCCAGTCAAAACACACAAAGCACTCTCACAGCTCAATCTTTCCTTCTTTCCTTTATCAGCCTTCTTTCTCCACATCTTATCATTCTCTCTGTTTCACAATGTTTCAGGTCCGACCTAGACACATTGGCGTTGTGACTCTTAGGTAAAAGTGACCAGGGTTCAGACATGAGGCCGATATGTTAAATTGCCATCAGATTAACATAAAGAGGTACGTGTCTGAAAGGGGTTTAAAGGCAGAGCCCCGACACCCATTATTTTTTAGCTGATTATAAATTAAAAAGATGACCACAGTGTCTGCCTTTTTTTTATGCAACCACGAGCAGCCAAGGACCTTCATTGCACGTCATTCTCCATCTCTCTTTCCTGTGATCTTTCTTGTGTCACAAAATTGCATTAAAAAGCCCCAAAATAGTATTTAAACAAAGTAAGATAACATTCCTCACACTCTTATTATTCAAACACACAGAGTCAGAAATGACTGTAAAGGCAGCTGCTCTCTTGGAAACTACTGTTAGTAGAGTGTAATGTTACCTGCAGCTAATTCCTACAGTTGTAACAATAATATGGTGCAGAGGTTGGATTAATTCCAAACCAAAATTTAGTGGAAATGTTTTACGCTGTTGGAAAAATGTGGTATGCTCAGCCAGCGTCTTCATTCCTATGACAGCAACACCATAGTTCTCCTTCTTATTGCTTGATGCTGCACAAGCACAGTGTTTTTATGTAACCATGGCACTCATTGTGCAGCCAAGATATTGGTTCATATGTTTAGGTATGTCAGGAAAATATGATTTTCGCTTTTACAGAAGATGCTCAGAATTGAAGGCTTTAGAATTGAAATCATTTTCCTGTTTTCCATTTAATTTGCACACACACACACACACACACACCAACTCAAAAGCTGTACAGAGCTTTGAAATCTGGAGTTGTTTAAATTTGCTCTTTCTTTTTCCCCCTTAACCACTGCTGGCAGCCTCCTCGGCTTTCACAGCACACACACACAGGACTAAAATGATGATTGATGAAAGCCAGTTTCTGGTGTGTTGATTTTCTAAATACAAGCCTCCTTTGATCCGGCGCCTAACTGCGTTTGTGTGAGTGCATTTTCCTGTAAGTGATTCTAAAGTGTCTTTTAGAAAATAACCACCCTCTCCTGATCAAATCTAACACTTGCTCACACACTTCTCTAGCCTTCATGCTCTTTGTAATAGTGTGGCCCTAAGGACCGAAGCATAGCTTTGCCAGGCTGCGCAGTATTGTAAATGTGTCAATAATAAAGTGTTACAAAACTTGCCGTCCACATTGCAGTGGAATGTGGTCTAGATATTCATGGTCCCATGGGGAGTATTCCTCATGGTTCTCTGACCTTCCGTCCGGCCAAACTTTCACTTGTACACAAGAAATCTAATAATCTAATGAGCAGATCGTAATGAACACATTGGTGCTCGCCAGAGAACAACTTCTTTGCATATCGAGATCTTTCAGATCCAGCGCTTTTCTTGTAGACCACCCTCGTGCCAAAATGTTCTGCCAGGAGGACAAGCTCCTTTGATTCCATAGACCGTATGGCTTTCCTCTCGTGCCACCATCGTGACACATTTGACCCTTTTTTTTTTTTAGCTTCACTGCTGATGAGGCTAAATCTTTTGTTTGTTGTTCAAATTGTCCAACACTTAGTTTCGTGTGGTTTCATGAACATTGCAGCCTCGGAGTCAATAGTGGGGCTTCAGACTTTTAGGGCCTGGTTTCTGCTCCAGCACAAAGCCAGCAATAGTGCTGAAAATGTTTTAAAGCTGGCATCGTCTTGCACAGTGTCTGATTTCAATCAAGTTTGCCAATTTCCTTCTGTCTTTTATTCAGGCAAAGTTATTGTACGGCTGCTCATGTTTGGATAACATTTGGCTTCTTCTGTCAAACGAAAAAAGTTTTTTGTAAAAAAAAAAAAAAAAAAAAAAAAAAAAAAAAAAAAAAGTTGATACTATGGTATAATTAAGGTATTGGAAAAAAAAAAACATAATTTTGGTGTGGGTATTTTAACTCGTGTCCACACCACTATCAAAACCTTCCAAACAATGCTCAGCCGGAGGTGGGTTGGGTGGTGAAGCTTAGGTTGTGTCTAGGCTGTGCAATTTTGATATTGGTGTTGGCATGTTATTGCTGCTTTTTCTTACATCAAACTCGAGTGCAAAAGGCAGTTTTTGTGGCTTAAGCTGGCTGCTGCGTCTGTTCTTCCAAATTCCCAAACTGTTGACTCACAAGCATCTGCATCTGTATGTTTGAGGAATATAGGGCCCTTAGTCTAGTGAAGATCGAAGAAAGTAATAATCCAATTACTGGTTTATTGAACACAAATATAACTAAAACCTTTCTAAAATACATTAACCACCCTATCTTAATATTGATAATATAATAATTACTTCAAAATGGCTCGTCCATGACAGGTTAACATGTCAACACATCAAAACATCCCATTAAAGTACACTCTGTTTTTACTTTCCCAGATCTTTAGAAATATTTCACTTCCATGGCAGACAAGTAGCATTTTGCAACACAAAAACACAAACCGTCCTGATTTGTTATTTGGTCTTGCAGTGAAACGGTGGTGGAGGGCACCCTGACCCATCCTTTTGCTCTAACACTGTCTGAGGAGACCTTATACTGGACCGACTGGCAGACCCGCTCCATCCATGCCTGTAACAAACACAGTGGAGACAAAACCAGAGAGATCCTCAGTGGGATTTACTCTCCTATGGACATCCAGGTCCTGGAGCCCTATCGGCAGCCTAACAGTGAGTGAAATCTTTTACTGATGTGTATGTACAGTGCAGTACACATGTATTAAAGTGATGGGGTTAAGGGCACAATGGTGGCAGCTCCTGGTATTGAACTCGCTACCTTCCAGTGTTCTGTTTGGAAGCCTGACCACTAGTCCACCGCCATCTTTTTACCAGCCAGACATTATATTACAGTGATATAATGGATCTGTGATGATTTATAAATAATGACATATTAACATGAGCTAATCATATTTTCTCCTTCACTTGTCTATTCCTCTTTCTCTGCTGGTGTGACTGCAGTCCAGACTCCCTGTAGTGACAGTAACGGAGGCTGTAGTCATCTCTGCCTGCTCTCTCCAGTGCAGCCTTTCTACAGCTGTGCCTGCCCCACTGGAGTCCAGCTTAAACCAGATGGAAAGACATGCAAACCAGGTATGGATCCTACTTACAAACTATCAGCCACTGGCCACTGTGATCAGTGCCCCACTGATCACAGTCTCTTATTTGTTTTTATTCTTTTGTTTGCGCTGTACAGGTATTTAGGATAGGATTTTTTTTGTCAAACTAGTTATGACTTGCGAATGTTGAAAACTAAAGCTCAAAAGGGTTTGATAAGCCGTTGAGATACTGGACTCAGATTTGATACATTCTATTGAAACCCAGCCCTAGCATTGGATACACAGAGTAATTAGTATTTGTAACCTCCATTACCATTGTCTTTGGTGTGTAATGTAGAGATGCTGCACAGAGTGTTTCAGCTTGAGAACAAGTACAAATGACATGTCTGCCAGCAGAGTGGGACACTAACTGACCAGCCGCCATGTTGATTCCCACGATGCTAAAACAATAGAGCCTTATTCTGCAAAAGCACAACACTGTGTTAGAGTGTGTGTATGTCTGTGAGGCTGTGTTATGTGAATGTATTAAATGTGAATGAAGCATGCCAACCAATCACTTAGCCACTGTTGACAATAAAAACAACAATGCTCTATTGTGTCAGCCTGCAGCGTGTGTGTGTGTGTGTGTGTGTGTGTGTGTGTGTGTGTGTGTGTGTGTGT
>CALSCE010010634.1:3552039-3562303 GCA_943593645.1 Bovichtus variegatus
ACCAGGGAACACCAGGGAACACCAGGGAACACCAGGGAACACCAGGGGTACATAGAGGGCGAGCTGACCAGGAACAATGAGACAGGTGTATATACACACACAGACACTAATGACATCAACGGGACACAGCTGGAGAGGGCAGCAAAGACACAAGGGTGTCAGGGTGATTAGACACAGAAGGATCAAATCAGGGAAGGGAAAACAATCACAGAAGGAGGGCAGGGAAGTAAACCTAGACATGACACAAGGGGAATGAACCTATAAAATAGGAAGCAGAAAAACCAAGATCATGACAGTTTATTCGTTGGCTCCAAAAAAAACAAAAAAAAAAACATGCCAATACACAAAACACAATTAAACAAAGAAAACATCTTCATCAATTTTGGAAAAACATATACAGCATAACCAAACACACTGCAGATATAGGAAACACAGCCCAATACACAACTCTATACAGAACCGTACTGTACATTAAGACAACTCTATACAGAACAGTACTGTACATTAAGACAACTCTATACAGAACAGTACTGTACATTAAGACAACTCGATACAGGCTATGTTGACCTGTACACTATATACACTTGCTATACAGTAGGTGTAGAGCAGATAATATCTGAATCATCAGTCAGAATGCTAAAACAAAAAGGCAAAAAGGGTCTCTAATAACTGTGATTTGTTTCTTTAAGTTGTTTAAATCAACAGTCCCCATGGGTTTTCTTGTTGTCTAAATTACTGTTTCGATAACCATGGACTATTTACCTATTTATATATTTGTAATTCATTTTATGAATGCGTCCTGCGTTGTGAACAACAGACCCTGCTCCAGAAAAAAGAAAAACAAGGCGGACCGGGAGGAAATGAGTCAACAAATAGAAGCCTTTAAAGATCAGATTCACAAGCTCACTGCAAAGCTGCAAGATGGAAACGCATTAAATGAAGAGTTTAATCTACTGATAGAAGGAAAGGAGGCCATGAGCCGACAGATTTATTCCTAGCAGCAAAACATTTGTGAGCTTAAAGAATCTTGTGACGATTTAAAAGTCTCAACACAAAGCTCCGACAGGAACAAAGCCTGTGTGTCCAGGAGGAGGTGAAGACCTCAGACACGGAGGAGGAGCTACACCTGCAAAAGGAGCTGATGCGAAACACAAGGGAAGAGTGCAACAAATTGATTCACTTAAAACAGTTACAGCACGAGAGTGAAGCTGAAACAATGAAAATCAAAGTCGAAGTAGTAAATGTGTGCAACAGAGAAAAAGCCGGAAGAGACCTTAAAGCGAGAAAATGCCGCTCTACGTCGGAAAATTAAGGAACAGGAAGAGTTGACGCTTAAACTGATGGATGTTTACGAAGAAACCATCAAGCTTAAAAAGAGGCTCCATGAAGCTGCAGTTCAAAAGTTTGCCACAGAACTCAAAACCACAAATGAAAACTACAACGCGGTGAAGGCTGCGAGGGAGGCTACGAGGCCAAACTGTGATAGCCTGCAACGAGAAAGTAAGGAGCACAGAGAAAACCTCAGAGAGGAAAAATCTCTACGAGTGCAGAAGCAGCTGAGGGCCTCAGAGATGGAGCAGAAAAGACTTGTTCACAAAGAGCTGGTACAAAAACTGAGAGAAGAGCTGGACAAAACGTTCCACCTGAAACAGAAGCTCCATGACGGTGAAATTGGGTCGCTGAACTGTCAACCTGACGCCTGAGTGGAAAAGTGTAAGACTGTCATGGTTTAGAAAGGAAAATCCAATCAAATTAAATGGATTTATATAGCCCAATATCACACATTACACATTTGTCTCAGGGGGCTTTACAGACTGTACAGGATACGACACCCTCTGAGCTTGGACCCTCGCACCACACAAGGAAAAACTCCCTAAAAGAAACCCCGCAATTAAATGGAAAATGCAGCTCTGCTCCCTCAGATCCTAGATCTGAGCAGGAAGCTTTGGGTTGAAAAAAGCTAATTTATTCAGCAGGAGTTGCTTCGTGAGGACGCGCTCCAAGTTCTGCTACAGCTGAAGACTAGGGAGAACGAGGCCCAATCCAAAACCCAGTCCCTGACACTTAAGAAGAAACCCCCCCGACAAGTTCAAATGCAGAGAAGCTGGGCGGAAGCCAGGGGGTGCGGACATCACCCTGCCTTTGTGGGTGGGTGTCCCGGCTGGTCAAACAGGAGCAGCAGAGACAAGCTCACAAAATGCCGCCTATGTCTTTACCTAGAAAACAACCGTACCATAAAGATCGATAGCACGTGACAGCAGTTAGCACTGCAGCCCCAAAGGAAGCAGCTCCAGGTTCAAACCCAGACCTGGAGCTGCTTCCTGTTTCCTGCCTGCATGGGTTTACTCCGGGCGCTGCGGTTTCCTCCCACACTACAAACACATATAGGTCAGATTTATTACAAACATTTTAAACATTTACTTCAAGAATAATCAAATCAAATGAGACAAAAAGGAAAAAGAGGGATTATTACAGTGATTTTAGTAAATTGTTAAGTCTACTGCTGACAGCTTAACCCACTGAAAAAACATAAGCAAATGAGAATCTTTTTGTGTTTGGCTGTGTTGTCTTTTGAAAGCATCACCTTGAGCTCAGCTTGAAATAGGATATTGTAGCAGGAAATGGGAACAGAATTCCGCAAACAACAGCCGAAAACAAGGATGACACTAAGCCAGGAGGTTAGGGGTTAACATAACACTACCAAGACAAGAGTTTGAGGCTGGACTGTGTTGTATGCTGCAGACAGTATGAGCATATAACTAACTGCATCAGGACATGTGGTAGGCAGAATAACATTAGAACATTAATGTAGCATACAGAGGTTGACACATCAAACTTGGACTTTCGTCCTTCAGTGCTTCTCCTGATACTACAATGAAGATCAGCGCTTTGGATCAGGTCCGCTCTAGCTCAATGGGTCAATTAGATAAAAGCTTGAAATGAAGTTTTGTGTGGACGTTGGCCTCTGAGTGGCTCGGTGCTGCCCTGATGCTTTATCCTCTGTGAGGGCCGTGAAAGACCATTTGAAGCGGCTTTGTGTGATGGTGGAGCTTCTCTTTAAAACACCGGCAGTGGTAATAATGGAGCAGGCAAACACACATATCAGCTCCAACTCCCTGACAGGCAGCAAACAAACTAAGTTGGCCGTTCACTGCTTTGAGCAACCACCTGGAGATGCTGGATGAATGTATGAATCATAGCAGTCCTACTATTGCAAGGGAAGCCGAGCTCGGCTCTGTCCTTTTATTGGTGTAATTTACGGATTGTATTGTTGTATTGACTTTGTACCATGTGTGTACATTGTAAATTCTCGGCTTGAGTCTGATTGAGTTTCTCTTGGCCCTGGATTCTAAAGTTTTTAATATTGAGTATGACAATGCTGAATCCTATTTTTCCAACATTCTTTTCCTACATAATACAGTGCACATGTAGCGTAAAATGCGGCTATATTTGAGTTAAAAGTGATTTTGATATATTCTACATCTAAAGCTCTGCATTACAGCTGTCCTGGTTTCTATGACATTTTGTGTCACATCTATGTACAGAGAAGTGTCAGTTTGGTAAGAACATTTGGACAGCTTCTCTTCAATTGCAGCATGAACACCCGCACAATGACCGTTTGTATATCAATCACTCACCCTGTGTTACCTTTAAATTCTTGAGGAAAACGTTGTTTATCTTGCATGACTCCACGGTGAACAAAGAATACAGGATACATACAATAAAGTCTTGATTTGATCATTTACCCCAACATATGATCACTACTTTAAAAACACATGCATCTTTGCTAAAACCTTACGATTTAAAACAGTTCCGCATAAACAGTCTCACGCTTGTGCAGGCGCGTGAGTCCGAAGTGTTTTAAATAGTAGTGTTTTAGGTAAAAGTCATGTGTTTGCATACTAGTGCGCATGCGACTGTATAAATGAGACTTGGATTATACTGAACGAGTTTGTGTGACAGTTTGTAAACGGTTGTTTTCATATAGTTTTTCTGTTGTTGAGCGCGGCCTCCATTTACTTCAAGTCATCAAGACATGTCTCTGTTTTTGGATTCTTTGTTCACCGTGGAGGCACGTGAGGAAAAACAAAGTATTCAAAGGCACATGGGGGTTGAGTAATTGATATACAAAGGGTCATATGGTGGATGCCTTTACCTTACATGCCGTAGTGGTGTGCGGTATGACACCCGTGTAACGTCCTACAGCATTGACATAGAAATGATCCTGACAACACTCAAACGCGTTAGATGTTACTGCTAAGCACAGGACGGATTGGCAGGGTGACATTCAGGGCAAGTCACATCAAGTCCAGTCAAGATTGTTTGTAACGTCCATTATTAAAGGCAGTCGCAAAAAGGTTTACAAGGTGTTGATGGTGCAGAACATGCAGTAGCATAAGTTAACACACAGACGTTACCACATACCTGAGTCAACCCCTCTTCACATACACATCCTCATACATACTGTGTATGGATAAGTATGCACTACATAATACAAGTCTTACAGATATTGTCCACCCCCTGAACATGATGCACTTTCTTATATATAGCCTCCTGTGGAGCAGTGTAGTATCAGACACACCACTCCATCATAATCATGTCATATGCTGCCCCTATATCATACACCATAATCATCAACCTGCAAGTGAAGAGGTTTAGAATTGTTCCTGGTCACAACACGATGACTGATTGTGCTTCTGACACCGTCTTGACATGTTTCCATAAATCCTGACTGAGCTCGCTGTGTGTGTAGCTCTCAGGTTAGAGAAATAAGAGAAACACCTGTTGTTGCTCAGAGTTTCCAGTGTGTCCTGCCAGCTCCGTCTCCTCCCTGTTCCCTCCATCCTGTGTCTCTCTGTCTGTCTCCCTGCTCTGTGCTCCCCTCCATCCCTGCTACCACAAAGTGACAGTAGCTGCATGTTTCATTTCCTCTGGCAGCTCAGCCTCTGGCTCACATCTGTGTGTGTTTGTGTGTGTGTGTGTGTTGTGGCTGATCTTATGTCTCCTATTAGAATGGTAATATTGTGGTCTGATGTAAGCACTGTTGTGGTGAGCAAGCAATAGCAGCTGCTCGCCCACAGCTGTTTGTGTTTATTTCTACTGTGTCTCATGTGGATGAGACACAGTAGAGGTCAAGTCAACTTTTTTTCCATACAACTACAGCTACTTAAAATCCTTAAAATGGCCTTAAATGTCTATTCCAACGGCATTATCGGGATTACTCAGTTTTGTCAACATATAAGCACGTAAGCGGCCACACTTACTGGCATTATTTAGTGTGTATAAACGGACCCAAATATAATTGAATAAAAAACTTTAATCTCTTAAATACAAGGCAACAGACAGTAATACAATAACTGCATTTCATTCTACTACTAGTTATAACAGGGTCATAAAATATAATGGAATACAATTCATTTGTTTTCCTACATTTTGTGTCCCTGGACTTCAGAGAATTACATTTTTATTAAACTATGTATAGTTTCAGCTTGTTTTGAAAGGTAAATATGGAATATGGTAGCGGAGCTTGCCTACTGCAGATTTACAACCAAGCAGCAACTCCACAGTTGAGTGGGGCTGAGCAATATATGATAACTATTTTATTATTTCAAATTAGATTGATGGTAATTGACAGCCATAAATATCACGCATAATGTCTTTTAGGTAGGGCCTCCAGACTAAAGCAAACGAGCCACGCCTCTGTAGCTGTGAACTAAAAATCAGCTGTATATACTTTATGTGTATATAATGTCATTTTTACAAGTCATTCAGTGGACACGTGAGAGTGTTTTGGTTTTCTTTGACTTTGTACTTTCCGGATTGTTTTTTTATGGATATATGTTGCTGTATAACTTGGTGACAGCATGGGAAAACCCTGATTATATTATCCGTGCTTGTTACTGTCACCCTTGTTTTTAAACGTAAAAAGGTTCCAGACAGCGGAATCGGACCGCTGTTTCTCCAGCAGCAAGATGTTTTGACCACTAAAGATGGCTACAAACAGCAACTCATTGAGAAAGTGAGCGTGTTGATTCTGTTCATCCTCAGCATTGGCTTTCTGTTGATTCACTTTCCACTCACCTCTGGTCTGCTTCTTGCTCCTACATGTTGCATGCTCGTAATGTTTGAGTGGTAGTGAAGTAAATTTGTCCCAAACGGTATATCAACACTGTATACTCGCTTACTAGAAGTATAGGTAGTAATTTTACTAATGCTACTCTCAGTCGCATGCTTGCAGTCTTTCCTACTCCTTCTGGTGACAGTACTCTGCTATTTATATGTGTGTGTGTGTGTGTGTGTGTGTGTGTGTGTGTGTGTGTGTGTGTCTAAATGTGACATAGTCTTGTAATTCAGGAGAAGGGAGTGTCTCAGGGTAAGTCATAGATTTTTTTTTTTTGGCCATCAAGTTGACAGAATTACTTGTTTTCTCTGGAAAAAGGAAAGTAACACATGTTGCAGAGAAGACTGTATGGGACTAGGATCAATACGTAGTGTAATAAAGTGACATGTCATTTAATAATCTGAGTTGAATCTGAGGTTACTCTTAAAAGATGACATGACATATAATACCAGGGACATGAAAAGTTCTGTTTGAAAATAGCATTAGCATCACAAACAATATCAAAAAGTCTGTTGGGTGTAAAACGCTTAGAAATGAAAGCTATTGGCATTTAAAGGTTACTAGTGGAGAAAAAGATGAACTTGCTGCCACTGCCAAAAGCCACTGGAACTCAGCGGTAGCAGTCTGCTTGGGTGACTTGAGTGTATCATCTGTCACACATTGGTTGGTCTCAGGTTGCACATTCCTGAGAAATTCCTCCATTATGAAACACCCACACACAAGTAAACACTCCCAGGGAGTCTTTACACTCTCTGTTTGCTTATGTAGGAAACAGATAGCAGCACTGTGTGTTTATGGGTGTGTGTCACGATGTGTGTGTTTTGTCCACAGAGCAGCACGGTTTAGGATTAGGGTCAGGTAATTGATATGTTTCCAGTTACATTACATTACAGTTCATTTAGCAGACGACTTACAATAAGTGCAAACAATCATGACGATACAAACTCCGAACAGCACATTAGCTTCAAATAGGTGGTAAAGTTGACAAAGTTGACAAGTTAAATGTTTTTCATTATTTTTTATTCTATTAATAATCAAAATGATGAGCGCATGATGTTTACATTTTTGCCCTGTTGATAAAATACCAAATATAAACTGGTATGTCATTTCCACATTTTTAATGAAATACATCTGCACTTGTACTGTATGTAATATAAACGTTACATATACAGGCAGTGCATCAAAGCTGAGTGAGAAAGTCTCCATCACAGCAGCAGTGTCGAGCGTAATTAAAGACACAGTACTCAGCCCGAGATAACTCACTTTAAACTGTATTTAAATGCTGCTTTATATCATTCTAAACTGAAAACTTTGGTGTTTTTCTTGCACTGTTGGTTGGACAAAACCTCAACTTGGCACCTCAGGGTAATGTTTTCTTTTTCAATCTTTTTGTTGACTATTTTCTCACATTTTATAGACATAACAACTAATCAGCCGATCTAAAGAGCAGTGAATAATGAAAACAGTCTTTAGTTGCAGCCCCACCTCAGCTCTCTGTAAGCCTCCCGGAGCTTGAAATGATGTCGTTTATTATTGCTGAAGTCAGGTGATCCTTAGAATGGAAATAATAGTGAAGGAGTTGAAAGTTTTGCATATGGACACACAGTAAGCGGTCAAAGATTTCAGTGGATCCCTGGTTGGTGCGAGGCTTTAGGGTTCTGGGTGAAACACTGCGCCCCTCCTGTTTTCCACAGGACTCCATTCATCCTGTGTGTTTCATTATGTTTATCAGAGAAGAGCGTATGTGAACTGTCCTGCGACGGTCTGACTTCTCCCTGCGTGTCTGATGAGACCTTTGTTATTTTCCTGGTTGCTCTCTTGCTGCCTTTTTGTCCTCTTTTCCCCCGTATCCATCAAGAAATGAGATGTTCTCACACCCAAAATGAAAAAAGACGGGGCGTGGAGGGGGGGAAATCACTCTCCCAGTGCATAATTCTTCCTGAAAAAGGCAATGCAGAGAAAGAGCAAGCAAGAGCAGGCAGAGAAAGGGAGTCTCTGCCATCTTTTCACTGGGATGGCCATGTCTAATTGTGTCACAGTGATAAATGAATAGGTTTTTTGTAGAGGGGTCAGGAACCTCCCTTGGATCAGAGGCCCATCAAAGTGAATGGTCTATTTTTTCTGTTTGCTCACCCCCACCCTCTGAATGGATATTTAAATGAGTATTCACTACACAGATAGCTGCATACACCGCTCCTCATCACAGCAACAACACTCATTCTAATTCTGCATTTTTTATTCTAGACGTCATCTTCGGTTTGAAGATAAAATGAAATCAAAAATCTGTGCTATGTTTGAGCAAATGTTTTATGACGTCAGTGTGAATCATTGTGTGTCAAACTCATCCTTCTTTACAGTCGCTTCCTTTTCTCTCCCTGTGGAAGGACATGGGAGTGTATTTTGAGTGGTTGGGCTCTGGTTTGAAGGCTAAAACGGTCTCTGTAGTAGTTTCCTCAAAGTGGAGAGTTTAAAGTTTTCACGCACATGTAACTTTTCTAAGAAACAGCCGTCTATAAAAACAATAATAACATGAACGAAAATTGAAATCAGAAAACATTCAGTCATTTAAAAGATGTGGTTGGGAGTTATTCAGAACAGAAGGGGAGTCTGTAAAAGCCTTTGACTTCATAACAGCCACAGGTCTAAACTCATTCAGGTTTTAGGTGTTTTTTGTTTGGAAAGAGAGACCACAGTGGGAGACTAAGAAATGATGGAAACTGAAATGTGTAAAACATTTTGAAATAGTGTGCTGCTGCCCGATGTGGTGACACAATATCATGCCACAGTCTGACATGGGAATATTTTCTGAACAGTCATACTTCTCAAAACAAAAGTAAAATGACTTAAAAGCATTAAGCAAATCCTGGAAGTGAAACAACGTTTCTGTCATTGCCAGTTTTCAACACAGGTTTAATGAATTGGCAAGTCACTAAAGGTCACCTCTACTGAACATTTCTGACATGAAAACCCACTGTAGATGGCTGCAAAATAGAGGCCATTTTCTGTCTGTTTTCATGGGCGTAGCTAGGGAGCAGACGAGATGACATCCCCTTCCTTAATGCGGCCAACAAAGCTCTGATTGGTCGCTTGTTCCTCCAGCACAATGGCGGCCATCTTTTATTCACCGAACAACCTGGGTCATGATTTAGAAGTCTCAATCCATGTGGAGTTAATAGATACAGATATAGTCTTTATTGTCTCCGGAGAGAAATTTGTTTTCACAAGCTGCACAAATTCATGTGAAGTAAATCATTTTACGCTCCGTCTCTATGATCACAGGGTAAACAGTAGAATAACACAGTTCATGTTACAACGTAATATACTGGAAATGTGCGCTTGCACGCATTTGATTGGCAAATGCAGTGCGTTGTTGGAAGATTTTGCGTTGCCTTACAGCAACACATCTGCCAGAGCCCTCTGTGCAGTGTTCTTGTGAGTCTGAACATGGCCTTATACACTCCAGTACTCACACTGCATGTAGCAGGCCACAGCCAGCAAGATAAACACAAGGACAGCGGCCTGTGATTTCACCATGTGGGGGAATCACTTTCTCTTTGCTTGTACTTTAACTTGGAAAATAGCCTGTTAGCGTCTTAATCCTGGCTCATGAAACCATGCGGTCATTTTCCCCTTCTGTACACTGCACTGCACGAAGCATTCAGTTTTAATATATCTGTCTGTGGTGCGCATATAGTGTCACAAACTGTCCAGCAGAATTCCTCCCATTTCTGAAATCTCTGGCATGGCATGCTGAAGAATTCCGGGCAGAGTGTGGCAGACACACACACACACACACACACGCACACACACACAAACATACACCCTCACGCAGGCTGCAGATGACTGGAGTGTGTCTAAAATAAAAGCGTGCGTCTATTTCAGTCGACGCCAGTCCAGTAATAGCACAGGAGAGGAGGGCTGGACACAAGTTCTAATTGCAGCCTTGTCAATTGCAGCTCTCACTTTCTGCTCATAGAAACACACACAAACACATACACACACACACACACACACACACACACACAGCGGGGGGTTTGCTGGCAGGGGTGCCTGTATCAGTTTTCAACGGCCTAGTAATAGAGGCCTTGTGACTGACACACACACACACACACACACACACACACACACACACACACACACACA
>CALSCE010010634.1:3569172-3614798 GCA_943593645.1 Bovichtus variegatus
ACACACACACACACACACACACACACACACACACACACACACACACAGGCTCTTGCTGAGCTGTTCTGATGGGATGATGTTTGTGTGTGTTTAGGCTTTGTCCCTTCTGTGTTTTGACCCTGTGTGTTTGTATTTCACAATGTGAAAATGAGCAAACTTGAACCTTCCTGTGAAAAACACTGTGTCCTCTCCTTCTCTCTATTCCTCCACCCGTCAAACGTCCCGTCTGCCTCTCTCTCTGCAGCTCCCTCTAGTTTCCTGCTCTTCAGTCAGAAGGCTAGTATCAGTAGGATGGTGTTGGGAGAGCAGAGTCCCGACATCATCCTGCCCATCCACGTCCTGAGGAACGTTCGAGCTGTCAGCTACGACCCGCTGGACCGGCTGGTCTACTGGCTGGACGGACGACAGAACATACGCAGGGCCCGAGACGACGGAGCCATGGTACAACTCACCCTGATACACTGACAGCATAATGCTACCTGTATGGATGTTGACGTGTCAGCATGTTTTTTCCTTGAACTCAGTTGCTTGCTAACGTTGCAACATACACTCAGACTAACAGTAAACAAGTCCTCCCCTTCAATAATAAAGTATACATATTAACTGAGTCCCAGCCTCCTCCCCAAACAAAGTGGTTTATGCAAGATTCTCCTTACCGAGACCAAAACTAATGGTGATCATCTGGAAATGTTTACAGGTTGTAATTATTCACTTCATTATGTGATAAACAATCAGCAAACAGTCTAATGTTAAATAATTCATATAACATGATACAAAATAAATTGCGCTCAAGTGAATAATTTGTGAGCATGGATAACTTCATCTGTGCTATTGATTTAGTTTTTTGTGTGAGTCACCTGCTTTCAAGCTCTGTCTCTCGCTCTGAGGCTGCCGAAACAAATCAAACACAAATCCACGCCTTTATGACAAATACAGCGTACCTATTTGTTTGATACTTTTGACCTGTTATTGTACTATCGGTGAGCGCGGCTCAAATGTGTCTGAAAGAAGCCATAAGCCCGTAAAGCTTCACATGACTGAATATAAAAATGGTGAACTTGTGAGCGTGCTGTGTGTGCCTCCAGTCGTCCATGATAGTGAGCAGCAGTGTTCAGCCAGTGGACAACCAGCTTCATGACCTGAGCCTGGACCCCTACAGCCGCCACATTTACTGGACCTGTGAGACGACCAACACCATCAACGTCCAGAGGATGGACGGACACACTGTGGGCGTGGTCCTGAAGGACGACACTGACAAGCCACGGGCCATTGTGGCCAACGCTGAGAAAGGGTGAGCTCATTTGTATTTGCTTATTAACAGCTTGGGTACATTAACACATGTTATACTCTGTGTGTGGAACAAAACGAGTGACAGCCAATGAGCTGAACTTACTTGGGTGTGCCCTCCTCTGCAGGTACATGTACTTCACCACAGTGCAGGATCGCTCAGCTAAGATCGAAGGAGCCAGCCTGGATGGGACGGAGAGAGAGTCTTTGTTCACCACCGGGCTCATCAGACCTGTGGCTCTGGCTCTGGACAATAAACTGGGAAAACTGTTCTGGGTCGACGCCGACCTCAAACGCATCGAGAGCAGCGACCTGACAGGTGAGTTATGTTAAACAGAAGGAAAAAAAAAAAAGAAATTAGTTCATGGGATATATTAATGCCCCTTTTGATGAAATGAATGAAGAGTAGCACTGCCAGAAATGTAAAATATATACACAGTATGACTAGAGATGACGGATGTTTAATTTGACACATAAAGAAAAAATTCTATAGCAAAATAATGCATTAAAATAAAAATTGATAACATGTTTTGAGCCCTGTTTAGACATGCAACCCTTTACATTAATCTGATGTCTGAATAAGCACTTTTAGGATAGATGAAGCCAGCGATGTTACATAGTCCACGTTTTAGAGCATCAATCACTATCAGTTAGATTACAACAAACAAGAATTTAAATAAAGTGAATAGAGACACTTATCATCTTGTTCGAAAGTTTCTGTCGGAGACTGTCAGCGATCCGTTCCACTTCAAACACTTGATTATTTTGTTTTACAAACACGTATTTTGGAGACTGTCATTAGATTGACATGCAGGTACGAGTGGAATGAAAAGACCACCCTCCCGTTGCTTATTCATAGCCACATGCAGCCACATTGCAACCAAAAGCAGAGATTTACTGAAGCCATTCCACACACAGATTGGTATTATTTGCAAAGCTGAGACCAAAGAACAGAGACGGACACTGCAGCAGCGTGTTGGCTAAAAGAATTCTGTTAGTGACACTGTTCATGTAACAAAGCCTCTGTTTTTATTTACTTTGGCTCATCCAACCACAGCAATAGATATTCAAACAGTATCTGTTAGTAACAAGAAATGGATCCTCATACCAGAACATTTTTGAATGAGGTTTCTGTGAGGTTCTCTCTCACTGCGTTCTGGGTGGGATGCAGCAAACTCTTCAGTGGACAAACTCGATGACTTTGACCTGTTGGTGTGCACGTTCGCTTTGCCATATAAGGCTAGATTTGTGTGCAGGTTTCATTCACAGTAATGTAACCAAAGAGAACTGTAGAGCTGCAGCAGGAAATCAGAAAAGAAGTTCAGCAGTGTCAGCAGAAAATATCAAGAGTGAGGCTGCTCATGACGTGTCATCAGAGCAGCGCTGTACTCTGCAAACAAAGAGTGAAGGCTTTCACATGAAGCTAGAGGGTAAAACAAACGTCTCGGTCAGGATTACGTGACAGATAAGAGTATCGCAGCCTACATTAAGTGATGATACTGCACACCTGCAGAAAGAGGAGAAATCACAAAATCAAAAACAAACTGATGACAGAATATTCATTTTGTATTAAGGTTTTCTTTTAGGTATATATATTTTACTAAATTTTGGTATCATAATTAAATTTCAAATTCATTCATTTGACATTCTGCACATTGACATTCAAGTCAATAGAGTCTTTTTCCTCTGTGGACAAAGGCAGCCTGTCTGTACGTGACTCGTACGTGACTCAGGCTGCACCACTCATGAATTTCGTTTATATCTAATAGAAAAATTCCACGTATCAATTGTACATGCCACATAATCGAATCTGTTTACACGAGTGCTTCTCCGTTATCGTTGTCCACCAGAGAGCACTGCTTATTTTTCAAATGCAAAGTGATGTGCTTTGTGCAGATCTTGATTATTAGTCTTTAAAAAAGCTCATTTAGAGGATCCTTGTTCAAAATATTAGTTCATTAGAAACATGAATATCAGATGTATCCTTTTGATTTTTTGGGGTTTTTTTTAAACTGAATTGGGATTGGGATCGGGATATTTTCATATTCTTATGACGTTGTGCCACTTCCCACAGGAGCCAATCGAATCGTCCTCCAGGATTCCAACATTCTCCAGCCAATGGGGCTAACAGTTCTGGGGGATCATCTATATTGGATCGACCGGCAACAGCAGATGATCGAGAGGGTGGACAAACTGACCGGAGATGGACGCACACGCATACAGGGACGGATCTCATACCTGACCTCCATCCACGCTGTGGAAGAGATGGATCCACAGGAGTTTGGTATGGACTCTGCCTCTGGCTCTCACCATCGGTTACTTACATATACTTGGATTACAACAGGCTGTATTAGTGGGGCTTTGTTGAGGTCGTGGTTTGGCAGGAAAGTGTGTAATGACTGTTTCCTCTCTCCAGCATCTCACCCTTGTTCCCATGACAACGGGGGCTGTTCTCACATCTGCATTGCTAAGGGTGATGGCACCCCTCGCTGCTCCTGTCCCATGCACCTGGTGTTGCTGCAGGACCTGCTGCACTGTGGAGGTGAGCAATGAACACACACCAACAGGATTATGCTGCAGTCAGATCCAAAGGGCTGAAGCACATTCGCCCGAGGCTCGCCTTGAGAGAGGGGGCGGGAGGGACCGCACATTCATGAAATATCGTTTGTTTATAACCACATGACGAAATAATACAAGCAGCAGAGAAGAAGAGATTGTCTGTTTGATAAAAGTCTGTATAATGAACAACTTTGTGGACCGCTTTTGTTAGCATGCTAGCCAATGTTAGCTCCCGCAGTTTCTGTTTACAGCCCAACCCAAACTATTTCCTGTCCCCTCGGCTTTCAGCCGTCTAACTGTGGCAGGATACTCTGATCTCTGTGGCCTTCTGAAAGCTTTCATTTCACTGCTTCTAGCTCCTCTGACTGTCAACATGCTCTTACTCTGTCAGAGCCTCCCACCTGCTCCACAGAGCAGTTCACCTGCTCCACGGGGGAGATCGACTGTATTCCTATGCCCTGGCGGTGTGACGGCTTCCCTGAATGTGACGACAGCAGCGATGAGGAGAACTGCCCCGTCTGCTCAGCCTTCCAGTTCCAGTGTGATAAAGGAGGCTGCATTGATGCTCAAAGGCGCTGCAATGGTGAACTTGACTGTGCTGATCACTCGGATGAGCAGGACTGTGAAAGTAGGTTCACACTTGAACACACTGAAACTGTGAATATCGGCTCAGTTGACGCGGGGATTTTATCCACTGAGTGTGACTGATACACAGAAATACAGTTCAGGATCAGCCAAGAGTTTCTTAAGACACAGTCCTATAATGGATCGTTATTTTTATTTTATTTAGCACAATGTTACAGCAGCCTCTTAACCCACACATCCAATAAATCCTGTAAAGGAAGTGTACAGAAATCTCTCGTGCAGTTTACAACAGTCCAGCTCACAGCCTCCGGTTCTTTCACTTGTTTCTTCATACGTACAGTTAGGACTGCGTAGATGTAAAGGGCTCCTATCCAAAAAACATCTACCATTACATCACGGAAAATGCACAGAACTGATGAAATTCAACATCATAAAAATGTAGAAATATATTTATGATAACCATAGAATTGAGGGCTCGAGACAAAAAATATCGCCTTGTTTCCCCTCATTTTTATAAATACAGCTGCACAATATACATACTGTTCGATGGTAGTTAAAACTAAGCTCCAGTTATTCATTTTTTAGGAGAGCACTATTTGTGCAAATGAATACACGACACATCAATGCATGTGTTTAATATCACAACTTCAGCAACCTTTGAGCTGATGATCATAGAAGACATGTTGGCATGTGGCTGCAGGGGTACACATAATGAAACGAATGCTGTCTCAATTCTATTTATCTGCTTGGTTCTAATCAGAACTGTTGATGAAATGAAGCTGGAGGCTTTTCTTCCACCATGTTGACCTTATCGTGAGTAAATACTGACAGGGATCTCTGCCTGTGTTTCAGCCATCTGCCCTCCTAACCAGTTCCGCTGTGGTGACAACCAGTGCATCACCAAGAAACAGCAGTGTGACAACTACTCTGACTGCCCCGACGGGTCGGACGAGCTCGCCTGTGGTAAAAACCTTTAAGTCCTCATACGACATACTATATTGTAAGCACGCGTCTATCGTTTCTGTCCCTGACTCTGCATCCTTTGTGTCTGTTTCTGTTCCGTGTGTAGAATACGTGTCTCCTCCCTCCAGTGGCATCCCTAACACGGGGCCCAACACCATCGGCCCAGTTATCGCCATCATCCTGCTTGTCTTTGTGATCGGGGGAGCCTATTTTGTCTGCCAGCGTGTGGTATGTCGACGCTATAAGGGCCCCAGTGGAACTTTCCCCCATGAGTACATCAGTGGGACGCCCCATGTGCCGCTCAATTTCATCGCCCCCAGCAGCTCGCAGCATGGCACCTTCCAAGGTAAGATCAGACCCGCAGCAGCTGTAGTGCTGCACTTCCAGCACTGCAACAGCACTCATATGATGTGGTATTAGTAGCATGTGAACTGCTGTGTGTGTGTGCAGGTATTTCCTGTGGGAAGTCCATGATGAGTTCAGGCAGCCTGATGGGCAGCAGCAGCAGTGGAGCTCCTCTTTATGACAGGAACCATGTGACCGGAGCCTCATCCAGCAGCTCGTCATCCACCAAGGGAGCCTTCTACCCTCAGGTCTCACACTCACACACACACACACACACCCACACACACACACCATCAGATAACATAACATTTTTTCATATTTTCTGTCTACAGATCCTGAACCCTCCTCCGTCCCCGGCGACTGACCGCTCTCTCTACAACACAGAGATCTTCTACTCCTCCAACAGCCCTTCCACCACCAGATCATACAGGTGACACACACTCACACAGTCTCACACAGACCATATCCAACTCACCGGCAAACATTAGACCAAGACGCAGCCGCATCAAGGGTCGGCTCTGTTGTTAGCTTACCGTTTATTCCTCCCGCTCGCTTGTTTCAGACCCATGCTGTTCAGTCAAAGCTCAATTCCACAGAACTTGATTTTAAATTCTGATGGAGATCGCACATTTTTTTCAAAGCCCCCAAAAAATGTCTAAAATGATGCACAAACATGTCTAATATTTCCATTTGACGGGATGGTGCAGTCATAAAGAAAACATAGCGGTTCAATAAAGATAGAGAAGAAGTTAATACAGAACATATGAAACTGTGTGACTGTGGAATTTTAACAACCTTAACATTTTGTTAAAAGAAGCAAAAGGACAAAACTGTATCTGACGCAGTTACGTTGCCTTTGGAGTCCCCTTGAAAGGACTTGATCTCATGTAAGCAGGCAGAACTAGTATAAATGTGTTGAATGTAATCCTTATTCAGATTAGTTGCATGGAATGGCACCAGGTGAACACAGCTGTAGTTGAGCTATCTTTCTGACAGCTACAGCAGATTCCCTGTAGATTAATTCCTGTCCAGTCAGCTAAAACACCAGGATTAATAAGAATCCTATTTTAGTGTGTATCTTACAGCGCGCTCACTCCTGAAGCTCCGCCTAGTGATGATGGGATGAGTTAAATAAGGATGAAATGTAATAGAAACACACTCTGTGTCTCCTCCCCATCAGACCCTACCACCCAGTCCGTGGTGCTGCCCCACCCACCACTCCCTGCAGCACCGACGTCTGTGACAGCGACTACACCCCCCACCACCCGCCGGCGGGGCTGGCGTCATCAGCGGGCCGCTGGAAGGCCTCGGGCCACGGCGGCCACGGCAAACACAACAAGTACTACATGGACCTTAACTCGGACTCGGACCCCTACCCTCCACCCCCCACCCCCCGCTCCCAGTACCTGTCAGCGGAGGAGAGCTGCCCCCCTTCCCCTTCCACCGAGCGCTCCTACTTTCACTTGTGTCCCCCCCCTCCCTCACCCTGCACCGACTCCTCGTGACCCTCCAACAGCCCAGGAGCCCTGTGAGGAAGGATGCAGGGAACTGGCCTTGTCTGGCCCACTTTCCCAGGGAAAGAACTCATGTGCCAACTTCCAGCCCTGACCGGCTCACACTGCTGCTGTCTACCAGCTGGTTGGGCTCAAGTGCCTTGCTCAAGGTCCCTACGTCCCACATCGGTCATTTCATCATTCCAGTCGTCTTGGAGCTCTCAGGCTTTCAGGGTGACCATCATCTGATCAGTTATCTCCGTCTTCCATGCGTCAAACATTCACTCAGCCAGGGCAGGTTGAAGGTCCGAGGCCCTCCCTGCCTTGCTACAGGGCACAACAAGGAGCTGACGAGTGAACACAGCCAGCAGCTCCCTCTTATATTCTCATTCCATCAAAAGAAAATAGCTTCCTTTGCTGTCAAGCTGTGCGAACACACAGTAATGTAACTCCTGGCCTTGTGCTGCTCCTGCCTCCCCTAAACTCTCCACCTCAGAGAGCGTCAGTCGGCGCAGGTGCGCCAGTGTTGTGTGAAAGCTTCTCCATCCTTGCAGCGTCCTTGTTGGCAGACCGGCGGCAGGACTGTATATAGTGTTAAAATAATATGAACAAAAAATAAATCAGAGAGGAATTATTTTACTATTTTATTCACGCTGGCTGATCCACCGCTCCACACAAAACAAAGGACAGAAAGATGAGCGCATGTGTGCATGAGCGAGTGATGGGTGGACGTGTGAATGATACTTGAGCGTATGTGCGAAAAAATAAAAAAGTGGTAGACAGCGACTGAATTCATGTGTGGTAGTATGAATGAGTGGATGAATGGAACAGGGCCAAGATCAAAGTGTGAAACCTTTTGTACATTGTTTTGAAATGGCGTCCCTCACATTTCAGATTGTGAATTCTTTGTAGTTGAACATGGGGGATCTTTCCCCAGTCAACCAAGTCGGTCCCCTCTTTGTCCCATGACATCAATAACATACCAAATGAATATCAACATGTAAAGCTATTGTACATACTGTGTGTGTAATGAAGTCAATGATTGAGTTTGTTTTCATTGTGAATCTGAACCTCTTCCATCAGTTTCTTTACCCTCATCGTCTCGTTTACCAAAAGTATGTTTGCTGCTATTGTGTATATACTATATCAATTACTATGACTTATAGTTACACAGAAAGCCCAAAATTACCACTCTCATACTGACCGTAGATCATGAAGCTATTTTACAGTTAATAACAAAAATTATTCTTATAGCGACTTTTGTTATGCGTATTTCTGTTTGTGTGTAGATCATTGTGTATGTTCTCTGTCGGTTGCCATGTTTGGTTTGAAGGAGTCTTTTTGGAAATCGAAAAGTAACAGAAAGAGTTCCAGCTGAGACATTTGAGTCAGAGCTGTCCCCGGAATCCGCTGCAGGTCTCAGTATGCTTCAGATGCATCTTCCCCAAGCTCACCCGATGACTGGCCTGCTCCCACACCTCCACACCTGCCAGTCACGTCGGTGAGCTTGAAAAAGGGTTTTAGAAACTGTCATACAGTCCAACAAGCACTTGGTTTGAAGCTTACTGAGGACTTGCAGCTGCTCACCTCCAGTATAGTGAACCCTGCCGTGCAGTTTGAATGCTTTCCCACATAAGAAACCCAAAGTCAAAGGTTTGACTCGCAGGATTTCATACTTTCTGACCTGCCTTTGACAGTTACAGTACAGTACAGGGCAGTGTCACAACGTCACATTTTCTCAACTTACTCTGGAAATACAAAGCACTGCTGTTGCCATAACAACTATAGGCTGGGACTAGAATGAATTGTCATGATGAAGTCACTGTATATAATTTACTAACTCCAAACGGTTTGAATGTAAAGTTAATCTTTACAATATTAACTCTTGGGACACATTTTACATTTGGCCCCACCACCAGTGTGGCTTTAAGAAGGTCATCTGCATGTTCTGTCCAAAACTCCACCGCCTCCAGGGGGCTTTAGGTTTTCTTTTTTTGGAATATATGCAGTGGTGCAGCGGGGTTTTATTTGTATGTTCCACCTCTGAGGCCTGCTCAGTGATTCTCAGAGCACGATAGCTCAAGCTTATTATATTCAGCAGTGGAGACAAACTGGGTTTTCGAGGTTTATCCAGCACTTATTATTATTATTATTATATTATCAACACAGGACCTAGAAAACAAAAAGGGGGAAGACATTTTATGCACTTACGAAAATAAAATAAATCTGATTGTTTCCCAGGAAAATAAATGAAGAAGAAGGAGAATGTGGACTGTGGAGTTATCGCTGTAAAAACCAACCTTTGGTCAGGATCAAACGTTTGCAGATGGTTTTAGGGTCAGAGAGATCATCATCCACAGCGTCCTATAAACTGTCATTAAATGTCATTAAATAGTGTAACACTTGGACGGGACAGGAAAAACAGTCAACGGGAATCATAACACCAATAGGTCCGTTTTTATATGTAAATATGAAATTGTCATATGAATAAACAAGAAAAATCCACTCCTGTGTCACCCTCTAGTTCCAATCGTCAAAGCACCACGCAGACGTGAGTGTAGACGTGAATTCACTAGTGTGTCTCCTCCAGAGCAGTCTGACGGACATTGTGCCAGGAAGAGTTGAGTCTAGATTAAGTACATACAGTAGTTTCCTGGTGGAGCAGTACACCAGCTCTTTGGGAGGTGGGGAACTTTGGGAACTTGCTGCAAAGCGTGTTGCTGTCGGCTGATGAATCCTCCTCCTGCAGGTGACATTACAGCTGAAGTCTGGTGGCTGGAGATAGATTTCTAAGTGTGTCAGTGGGAACTCTTTAATATTAAGGGCCGAACGCCCCGCCCAAACCACTGTGTCAGTAAAACTCCTTAAAACCTGTATTTGTTGTCTCAGTTAAAAATGCTTTGTGTAATTTACAATTGTGACATTTTTTGTATCAAAAGCATTTTTATATAATAAAGGTTCTATTTTAAGGAATTTTGTTGTTTCTGTGTTAACTTTGAGTTGAAGGTAAATGAATGCTGATGTTTCCGGTACAAAGCAATAGACATACATGTGTATATATATATATATATACAGTATATATATTTGATGTAAGTATATTAATATAAATATAAGGCATATTAATGAACTGAGCTAGCGGCAGTAATATTGTGACGACCCTCTACGGTAAGTAACAGCTTTAGTATATCACAGCACACATTGTTGGAGACTGACAGTGTTCAGTATTAGATACATAAATAGTGTTATTTAGATCAAATAAATAATGATATGCTATATACAGGCAGCATACATAATGTAACCATGGAAAAAAACAATCCAATTAATCTTTCAAATCAGCTCATTATTTCATCCTGCTTCTTTTCATTATGACTAAGTTTATTTGTCATTTTTTATTTTGTTACAACAGTTTGTATTTCCAATTGTAGGCGATCAAGACTTCCTAATTCTATTCTAAAATTCTAATAATATACTTCTATAATAGTCCTAATATCGTATCTATATTCAGATGGGATGTGTTACAGTAGTGATTATCCAGCTTTGTTTTTACATTTCTTAGTGTTTCTACATCATGTGAAGGAACGCTGTGTTTATAGGATCACATGTTTTAATTCTTTCTTAATAAACACTCCTCACATAGGTAGGCTATATCATATATCCCCATCCCTTTTAAAAATGCACCGCAGGAAAGTTTACTCACAGTACATTTGAACTTTTTATTGTATCTGAGTAGTTTGACTTTTACTGGATTCCAGTAGCTAATCTTTCCATAGAGGCAAAGAAGCTGAATAATCAGCCCAAGTAACTTCAATAAAATTGTTCATAACATTTTTAAAACTGACAGCTAGTTGATTGAAAAACCGTCGGACAGGAGCTTCATTTTCGACTCTGGTGATCAAAGGACTGTTCAGTTGTGTCACTGCGTCGGAAATAAAAGTCAACTAAAAGGTAGGGCTCGTCCGGGATTTGAACCCGGGACCTCTCGCACCCAAAGCGAGAATCATACCCCTAGACCAACGAGCCACTGCGCTAGTAGGGTAGTGAACAAGGATTTAAATATTTACACCTGCCACTGTCTGATATATAGTGTAAGGCTGACATCTGCTGGCGGAACAAACAGTTGCAATATATTGAGTTTGAACTCGTATGATTTTTGTCATCAACACCCCTGAACGTGCTTATTGCTCTCAGCTCTTGTACAATTATGTTATGATCACACGTTAGAATTACCTTTGCACTTCACCAACCCCACTATTAGACTACCTACAATCTTTTTCTGCATTACTTATATATTACACTGATACTGAACAGTGCACATAGGCGTGTGTGTGTGTGCGCGCGCGTGTGTGTGTGTGTGTGTTGTCACTTTTTGATATTATGTAGGTTACTATGTAGGCATAAGCATCATGTGTGAGTTGATAAGTAGTTTAAACGTAGTGTCTTTGATACTGAGCCATATATATATATATATATATATATATATATATATATATGTATATATATAGGCCTAATATAATATAAAAGTGAATGAAAGCAGATGTGTGCAATCGGGAAATCTCATCAGATTTCAAAGACCGGGAGTGTGCATCCTGTGCAGTATACTTTGTTTGTGGCCTGGTCATAAACCAAATTAAAGGCCAAATTCAAAATGTTCCCTGATGATGGTGCAAGACAAAAGTCAAGGGAATAACCAACGTTATTACAATTCATCCTGCAGGGGACATGAAGGACAAACAGACAGACAGACAGACAGACAGACAGACGCCACCTCTCTTTCAATGTCCGTTTAGTTTTCACTCTAAACCTAGATCACGTTTAATTCTGTTGCAGCAAAACTTCAAACTCCAATTTAAAATGTGATCCAGTATTAACTTTAAACTAACACTTGAGAACATTTAGCTTTTGAAATGGCTGCCTGTTTGGAGATGGATCCAGCAAAATCAAGTTCCTGGAAGAAAGTTGGAGACGGACTCAGATACCGGTTCAGCAAGTAAACTGTTATGGAGCTGAACAGGAAGTCTTGTTTTTTAAAATCTTCTATTATTTGGCCACATTGCTCCATTAATAAGACATCCAGTTTTTCTCACCATGCATCTCACCTCGCAAGCATCTCCATATTGATTACACTCTATTTAATTTCGGTATACCTCAATAAACCTGGATTTGTGCTACAGAGCTCTGCTTATTTTTGAATCTGGATTTCTTCATGTTACACCTCGTTCTGCTCAACTCTGATTAGAACTAATTAGATTAAGTTCATCCTTTTTGGTGCAACCCTGCCTGAGGAATGAAATCAAAGAGTTCGTGCTCGTGGCTAAATGTAGACAATCCAAGAGAGTTTAGACTACTTCTTAACTCACACACGATGCTTACATACCACACAATATATAGTGTGTATAAGTGACAATCCTAAGGTTTCAGTCAAATCTCTTGAAATCTCGATCTCAAGTGTTTCCAGTCGGACTGCTCACAGTGCTTTTCCACTTCTTCAGGTCACACCTCCTTGATTTGAACTTTGTCCTCTGGGCTGACTGCTGCTCCCTCTGCGCCTTTGATCCCGTCTCACAAGTGATTTGTTACTTCTCAGAAGATTAACAGGGCTGGTAGGATAGCCTCATGGGTGACACCGGATCACCTCACCTGATGCCAAAGGACCGACAACAAAGTAAAAACCTCAGCCCCATATATCAACACATGGGTAGTTCAAATAAAACCTGAGTCATAAACGTGACACGGTGCTGCTGCCATCCCCGTCGAGCTCTGTGAAGCTCCGTGGCCTCATGACAGTCCCAGACTTTCCCGAGCATCGCTCCTGCTCCGTCTGTTTTCTCACCTCCGGGCTACTAGCAGCTCCCTGTGACTGTCTTCTTCTATCAGGTGAAGGGGGACTTCCCAGTGACATTGTGAATCCATCCTGCTGGTGTCCAGCAGCAGTAATGATGCCCTCGGGGGCGGCGGCTCTTGTGTGTGTGTGAACAGCGCCTTCAAAGACACACACACAAACACACAGGCCTATTAGCTTTCTGTGGCTCTGCTTGGTCTATTGTGTGTTTGGAACAATCAAGCTGAAGGCCATTTACACTCTCAACTGAAATAACAACAATAAAGCGTCACTGCTATTGTCAGCACATTCGATGCTGTTACGTGATCTGGGCTTCTTCTATACAAACTAGTGTGAAAATTGTGAAATATTATCTGCATATGCAACATATTAGGTTTGTCGGCCATGTGTTTCAGTTTCATTAGGAGCAGAGTTGAAGTGAGTTTCGGGCATCACACCACCTGTCTCCTCTTAAATATGTGTTCATACTAATTTATGTGAATGTATCTGCTAACAAAGCCTGATGTGTCTTCTCCCTCTGAGCCACACTGTTCCACTGCTGACATGTTCCTTCATTACCATGAACACACACACACACACTGTACTTTATTGTCATTAAATCCTACACACACCATCCTTCTGGTTTGTTGGATAAAGTCCCCAGTGACCAGCTGTTTTAGGAAATGACTGAGCCTTTATAAAAATAAAACAAAATGCAGCGAATTTTTGGTAAAGTAAACCTAATCTAGTTTATATCTCTTTTGAAAGCCTTGTTCTTCGTCTTTCAAACCCAACCTGGAAAACACTCCAGCTAATTTGATTTGTTACAGTGGTCTGTGACAGGAAGGTTTGTTTTAATCAAGTTTAGTCCTTAAAACAGATAATAGTAATTATTGTAGGTGACCTTTATATCCACATAGACGTCGATAATAACAGCTTTAATACATTGTTTATGATTACTATTTTCGATTACCACATAATCCTCTTTAATCTGACAATTTTTTAAATAACTTTTAATGTCCTGCTACTGGACTACAAGCCATTGGGCAAAATATTGTATGCTTGATGTCTATCTGATAGTGCTGTAGCTAAATTTCAGGAAGTGATTCCATTGATATTTAATACCATGTCTCAACTTTAGTCCCTCCCAAATAGATCATCTTGTTGGTAGAGCTCAATGGTGGCAGCCTGGTATTGAACTCACAATATTCTGGTGAAAGCCTGGCCACTAGAGCACTAGACTACCACCCTCCTATAAAACATATAAGAAGGCTCTCCATAAGGCCAGAGCAGCTTTTTACTCATCATTAATAAAAGAAAATAAGATCAACCCCAGGTTTCTTTTCAGCTCTGTAGCCGGACTGACAGAGAGCCACAGCTCTATTCCTGTATCGCTCAGTAGTGACGACTTCATGAGCTTCTAATTAGTAGAGACACAATTAAGAATATGCTTCGTGCTGATTTGACACCATTGACAATGACATTCTATTACATAGACTGGAACATTTATTTGGCTTTACAGGAATCTGAGCGATCTCAGTTTGTATGTGTTAACGATGAATCCTCCAGCAAAAGTCAGTCATGGAGTCCCACAAGGTTCTGTACTTGGACCTATTCTATTCACCTTATATAAGCTTCCTTTCGAAAATATTATGAGAAATCACTCCATAATCATTTGTTGTTATGCGGATGATACCCAATTATATCTGTCAATCAAGCCAGATGAAAGCAATCAGTTAACTAAACTTCAAGCTGCCGTGAGGACATAAACACTTGGATGATCTGCAACTTTTTTACGTTAAACCCAGACAAAAGTTATTGTACTTGGCCCTGTTGGAATACTACTACGCCTCACACCAGGGTCACCATTGTGTTTGTGTTCTGGTATGAACAAGTCAGGTTATGAACAAATATTAATGACAATTAATATTAATAAAACTATTAGTATTTATAAAAATCAGAAATAGGAGTTGGTAATAACTGGCACTACAACGAAGAAGGTGCAGTAGATTAAAAGTACATTCAAATGGCTATCAGAAGGAGTTAATAATTATCAAATATAATTAATAATAACATTAATTAGTTTAATTTACACCAAGCCACCACTAGGGACATCAACTCTGTAACAGAATAAAATGTTAACCAGTTAGTAAATGAATTAGGAAATCTGATTAATAATTAAAGTAATAACTATAAACAAAATGACCACATCAATAGGTTGAAGGTTTTTGGAATTCTTTGATCGTAAAGGTTAAATTAAACAAACCAGCATGTATATTACAAAAAAACCCATTTATTATTAAGATAATAAATGTCAAAACACACCATTTCTAATACTAAGCAATCAAAAGGGAATATGTACACAAAAGTGAGAGAGTTTGTAGGCGCGTGCGCCTGTCGGGGGCGCGCCGGAAAGAATGTGTGCGCGGCCCTGTGACCGTCTCTACGTGCTCTGCGTACGCGTGCACATACTTTGTAGAACAAAAGGAGACGTATGAAGCAGGAGCTTTGAGTCCTTGTGTGTGTTGCTATGTTAAAAGTTAAATTCACAAATGATTGTGAGATGGTAACTTGTATGATAATGGTGCAAAATAATAATATAAAGATGTTAGTGTGCATGCGACTCTGTCTGTGTACAACACTAACACAACCCAATACAACAGATTACATAATATAGCTCAGTGAATACAAAACAAATCAACACATGTACGTACATTTACAACAGTATAGTGTGTTTATTGATTCGTCCATGCTAACTGCTAACTGCATTAGTGCTGGTCAGGTTATAACTGTGGTAGTCAGAGGCCTCCTTCTCCTAACAATCTCCCAATACGTGCACACTAACAAAAAGCAAAGGCATGGTCCTTTAAGAATTACAACACGATGCAGAAATGACCAAAGTAAACACAATTTGAAGTTTACAGTCTAAGGATTCAGGGGAAGCCCTCGACAGGCGCACGCGCCTACACACTCTCTCACTTTTGTGTACATATTCCCTTTTGATTGCTTAGTATTAGAAATGGTGTGTTTTGACATTTATTATCTTAATAATAAATGTTTTTTTTTGTAATATACATGCTGGTTTGTTTAATTTAACCTTTACGATCAAAGAATTCCAAAAACCTTCAACCTATTGATGTGGTCATTTTGTTTATAGTTATTACTTTAATTATTAATCAGATTTCCTAATTCATTGTCTAGTATATTTTATGACACTATTTTATGAAAGTACATTAACTGGTTAACATTTTATTCTGTTACAGAGTTGATGCCCCTAGTGGTGGCTTGGTGTAAATTAAACTAATTAATGTTATTATTAATTATATTTGATAATTATTAACTCCTTCTGATAGCCATTTGAATGTACTTTTAATCTACTGCACCCTCTTCGTTGTAGTGCCAGTTATTACCAACTCCTATTTCTGATTTTTATAAATACTAATAGTTTTATTAATATTAATTGTCATTAATATTTGTTCATAACCTGACTTGTTCATACCAGAACACAAACACAATGGTGACCCTGGTGTGAGGCGTAGTAGTACTCCAACAGGGCCAAGTACAATAACTTTTGTCTGGGTTTAACATGAAAAAGTTGCAGATCATCCAAGTGTTTATGTCCTCACGGCAGCTTGAAGTTTAGTTAACTGATTGCTTTCATCTGGCTTGATTGACAGATATAATTGGTATCATCCGCATAACAACAAATGATTATGGAGTGATTTCTCATAATATTTTCGAAAGGAAGCTTATATAAGGTGAATAGAATAGGTCCAAGTACAGAACCTTGTGGGACTCCATGACTGACTTTTGCTGGAGGATTCATCGTTAACACATACAAACTGAGATCGCTCAGATTCCTGTAAAGCCAAATAAATGTTCCAGTCTATGTAATAGAATGTCATTGTCAATGGTGTCAAATCAGCACGAAGCATATTCTTAATTGTGTCTCTACGTCAAAATGAAATGATGGGAGCAAAGTTGTCCAGGTGAAGTGGGAAACGTAGATGAGGGAAGCTTGTCCAGCTGGCAGACAGGTGCTGAGGGCTGAACAGAGGCAGGCAAGAGGTGGAGACCAGCACCACAACTTGTACAACTTTTCCTTTTCTTTTTTCTTTCCCTTTATTCTCTCTGTGTGTTTGCCGCTCTGTAATTACACCAGCTGCCTGGAAACTGTGGGTCCCTTTTCTCTTTCTCTCCCCTGTCACTTCGGTTTTATCTCCCTCTCTTCTCCCGAAATTCTTTTTAATGTTCTCTCTCCTCCCTCTCCTCCCTCACCGCTGTTCCCCCCTCCCAAAAAAAAGTGTTGCACCTGCCAGGTGACCACACCTACGCAGAGTTAAACTCAACGCGTTAACTCCCTGTATATACTGTATGTATCAGTATTGCCTCTGAAATCAATGGCTGAATTATGTTTCTCTCACCTTCTTTCTTTTAGTCACACATTTCTTCTCCGCCCTTAGTGTTATATAGCTGCTACAAGTATTGTTCCAGCATTGTATTGACACATCCTACACCACCATTGATAAAAGTCGCAGTTACTTTCCGATGGGACCACATTGCAGTTTTTCGTGATATATTGAAAATAGAAATATATATATCCTTTATTTCACCAGGTAAAAGCCTCATTGAGATTAAAATCTCTTTTTCCAGAGCGACCTGGCCAAGAGGGCAGCATGAACATTGTTTCCACAGTAATCACAAAACAAACAGACAAACACAACTGTCACACACCACAAAGTGAATGAGGATAATATCCAGTTAATATGCAAGATTAAAAACAGTTAAAGTGCATAAAACAGGCACAATTTATATCAAAGAGAGATCAAAAGCGATCATATCGACCAAGAGACCTATTTTCTCGATCCTTTAAAATGGACTTAAACTCCCCCACAGTAATCAACAGTTTCAGCTCTGTCTGCACATTATTCCATGAAGACGTAAAAATAGTAAAGATCACAGTTCCCCTGCATCACACTATTTACCTGATGTACTCTTCGGGAGTAAGTAGCTTGCACATGATGACACCATCACTTTGAATCAGGTGGTGCGACTTGTTGGCTAGCATCCCTTATGTGTACAATGTTATAATAACCAATGGAAATAACAGCCAACACTGTGAAAATAAGACCCAAGTTGTAAATAGACAGAATGACCCTTTAAGTAGAGGCCCTTTCACACGTTCAGCTACGTAATGGAATAAATGACCCACACTATTCCATTGATTGTCCCCACCCCCCTTTGAAATAGTATATTTCCATGTGACTGTTCTCACACCTACATCCATAAACACGCTCCTCTGAAGTCTGCCACTGAAGACGGTCTTACCTGCGATTTCTATCCAGTCAAAGCAGAGTGGGAGGATAAAGGCAGATCACATGTTTCCCACAGACGGGACATATGGTGGGAACTATCTGAAACTCCTCATTAGGACTTTGTAAAGTGGATGGGACAGAGGTGCTGCTGGAGTTTACATCACTCTCATGTTTCCCCTTCTGAAGGACAGCAGCTCATTACAGGCACCATGCTCACGTGACCAAAAGAAATGTTTCAATGGGCAAGAGAAATATTATATCCTCAGGTAAAAGTACTTAGTAGTAGATAATAAATAATAGTAAATAAGCGTTATGCACATGCAAGTGTGGAAACAGCGCCAAAGCTGTTCTGGAGGCTCGAGGGGGAACTGCTGTATTAACACACTGCATGTGGCATGTTGTCTCCTAAATTGAACATTTATAATGCACCTGAGGACTTTAGGGGTTAGGTCTCTGACTGAAGTTCTATACTTAGCTCACATTATGACAACTGAGCAAACTCCATCTGCTGAGGATGACTGTGAGCTGCGTGTGTTGATCTACTCCGCACTGAGGTGGGAGTGGACCCTCAGCAGTATGTGACATCCACAGACGTCCCCTTCAGCTGATGCAGCTGCTGCTGATGTCAGGATGCATTAGTGCAGCAGGTCATGAAAGAGCTTCCTTGTTTACATGCTAACAATCTCTCTTCAATCTACATCATTAAGTCATATTACAGTTTTGTTTTAGCATCACATTGTGACAATACAAATGATCGCAGGGTGTGACTTTGTAATGTGTAACAGGAAGTGCAGCATTGGCCCTGAGCAGTGAACAGAAGGCCCTCCTCTTCGTCAGGCATGAAGCACACTTGTGTGTGTCTGTCTGTGACAGTGCTTCAGCTGAGAGGGACAGCTGACAACACTAAGTAAGACAATAATATCTTAACCTGAGAATGAATAATGCTTCTTCTCCTTTTCTTCTCTTGTTGTTGTTGTTCAGATGTCAGATTTATTTCGGTGTCCAGTATAAATATAGATCCAGTGTGTGTCACGCGTATCTGACAGGAAGAATAGAATAATGCAAAAGGTTGACTCCCAGCTGACTCGTCTTTTTTTTCTTCCCTTTTGACAGAGCTGTGCTGGCAGTTTCCTCCTGCGTCCAGTCTTTGTGCTCAGCTCGGGTACACTGAAACTGATGACGTTTATGAATAATGTGGGTTTCAGTGATAATCAAAAAGCTGTTCTACAAACCTTGTCACTCGACAACGCTGGAAACTTGTCAGAGCTCTCTGGCACGGAGGTTCGACTATCAGTCCAAAACGTTATCTAAAGATAAACAGTATATTAGCACTGCTATCAACCTTAAAACACACTGCTGCCAACATATTTACTTTTCATTAAACCAGTCACTGTGAAAAACCCTTTGGAGCAGATGGGTGGCATCCATCAGTCCACGGCCTTCATCATCATCTTCATAAGTGAAACATTTCCTCTCTTGGAAATGGCACAGGCTATGGAATATAACATGTACAGTGTTACCAAAGCCTTGTCATAAAAGCAGATGGACGAATAGCACCGGATAGATCTCTATTGAGATGTAAAGCAGGAAAAGATTTCATCACTACATCCCACAATAAGCTGTCCTGCTTTAGTGAATGGAGCAGATGTCCACATGGTGCACACAGAGCAGCAGGTGCTTCACTCAAACGGGAAGTGTGTCATCTCACTGCATCTGAAATACGTGAAGCCATCTCTCTCCACAACACTCATCAACACTTCCCATCACACACACACACACACACACACACACAATGTTGCTCTGCTCACAGCCTCATCAGTGCTATCAGTGGCAGGTGAAGTGTGAAGCTTGTCCTCAGGGTGAATGTCTTATATGTCCTGCGTTTATGTTGGTGACACTAGAGGTGAGTTGTGATTATCAATTTTCCTCTGTTGCAATAATAGCCAGAGGGTGTTATTGCTTTATTGCCTGCCTTTATTCCTTCAGCTTTGTTGTCCTGGTTCTCAGCTGTCTGTTTCTGTGCATGTACATTACATTACATTTATCAGATGCTCTTATCCAGAGTGACTTACAGTGAACTAACTACAGGGACAGCCCTGGAGCAACTCCAACTCCTGCCTTGATCAGGAGCACAATGGTATTGAACTCACGACCTTCTGGTGTTCTATTTGAAAGCCTGACAGTAGACCACTAGATTACCACCACCACTACATTGATGGCTAACAGCATTATTATGATTCAGCCTTAGTCTTTTGATGAAAATGTGTATAAATTATGGTCATATAGTCGTCAACAAAAAGGAATGCCTAGTTTTTCGTTTGACTTTTTATTGTCATGCATTAAATGTTTATGTCTTCTAAACATTTTGAGGCTACAGCTGTCGCGCGCACACACACACACACGCGCACACACACACGCACACACACACACGCACACACACACATGCACGCACACACACGCGCGCGCACACACACAGACACACACACAGGCACTGTATATTCATATGTCAGCGCATGGAGCAAACACATATTGACCGTCAACATTAATCCTGAAATGAATTCCTTCAGATAGCAACACGAAAAATAACCAACTAAACACAGGACTTGATGTTATCTTAGCTTACTTTTAATGAATGAGCTGTTTTGATGCTGCTTCTTATTTTTTTCTCAGTGGATTGTGTATGAATTTGATCCATTTATCTGTTTCTTTCAAGAACCGGAAAGGTCAGAACACATTACTGACAGAGGGACTGTTACTGAACGCAACATGCTTCTTCTTAACTTTAACAGGTCATGTGACTTGTTTACTATATTTTGGGCAGCGGAAGATCTAAGAAACTGTGATTGTGCCAATGTCCGTCGGACTTTGCAGTGACACCTTTGTAAACAGTGGGGATGATAGACGGTGATATTGAAAGTAAAAGTATTTTCTTATCTTAGAAGTTCTTACAGTCATTATCTTTTCCAGTGTGCTCAAAAACACCGCCGTTACTCTTTAACCCTGGGCGAAGTTTCATGTCCACATCCAATCCTGAATTATATAAGAACCTTTCAACAGGCAGGATCAGAGTTTAGTATCTCTAAATACACCTATTTGGAAATAAAAAAATTATAAACCTTGTTTAGACAAATATGTGGTAACACTTTAAATAACTACGTACCTCTTAAATAATGTAGTTGCATGGTACAGTAATATTAATGCTAATGTAATATAAAAAACAGTTAACATTGATGGTATTGCAATTCAATTATTTATGGTATTATTTATTATAAAAGTATAATATTCTTACAGATAACACTGTCATAAAAAAGTATAAAAATGGTTTATTCTATTACTGCTGGGGAACTAAACATTAGTCTGAGTCTGGCAGGACATATAGTACATGTAGTAGTAGTAGTTAAATGTGTGTTTTTAAAGTAACGATACGAGGGAACAGTAACGTTATTTTGGGATCAATTAAAGTCATATCATTTGATCATATAATTATGGAGTTGGTTAAGACTCTTGTTACCCTGTCTCCACTAAACTGTCATTTTTTATCGCTTTATAATTTAATGTATATCTCGGTCTAAACACATATTTGTTGTCCACTTATTCCCTGCACTTCTTCTCTCACACCTACACAGTAAGTACTTCAAAGGTACCCATATCTACAACATATGTACACTGTAGATGGCTGTAATCTGAAGTGTTACTGCTACCCCCGATGACATGACACAGTAATACACATTATCAACTTCAGTCTTTACCATGCCGCTCTAGTGGAGCATCCATTGATGCTATCAGGGGTACAATGACAATAGATGGCAGGTGGCTGGGCGTCATAAAGGGAACATCACAGACCACCTGACACGAGTGGCACAGTCAGACACAGAGTGGAGCATCCGGCAGCTTAAGACCAGATGTTTCTCAGGAGTAGGTGGAGACTAAAAACAGAGCTAGAAAAAGAAAGAACACATTGGACTTACATTCCTCAGGTGACACAAACACTGCTGGATCCTGCTGCAATGATGCATGGAACTCTCCTCTAGAATAAAGAGTACTGTTTATTACAACCACTGCTGAAGTGTGTATTGTATATGGTAAATTGAGTAGGTTTATTTCTTGTTTCAAAAAGACATCAAGACCATTATATGGTACACAGACACATGAAATGATGAGCAATATACTGCCGTCAAATGAGGCCACCTCAGCACTGCTGTCTGCACCAGGTGATCTCGAGCTTACTATCTTCTTTACCCCCACATCCCACTATCATATACAGTATTATCTGACCGCCTGACTGAGAACTTCTTCACCTACTTTTATACCTGTCCATCAGGACATTCAGATCCTTTGCCAATTGGCAAAGTGTTGGATGCGGTCATTGTGACGTAATAATAATAATAATAATAATAGATTGAATTTCTTGAGCGCTTTTTAGGAACTCAAAGTCGCTGACGTAAGCCTGCATAAATCCTTTTTTGCCTTCTGTTTTTAATACTAATCCAAGGATATTATGCTCTTCTGAAGACCGGTAATATGCACTTTACTCACAATAATGACAACACAAAGATAGCACTTTAAATGGCTTACAGTTTAACTTAGAGATAAGCAAACTAAAACAGAAGTTTCTTTGAGTTCATGGCACATATGAAACTAAATCTGAATTCATCCCTCCTTCAACGGCCTACTACAGTGTCAGTGAGACGAGTTAAGCCTGATATTCACCATTCTTTGCGAGTACAATAGCTGCCCGAACACTTATTTGTGAAGCTTCATCCAACTGTCTATTATGTAAGACGCTGAAATTGAAAATATTTCAAAATGTAACCAAGTCCAACATAATCTTTTGAAAAAAGATTTCAAATTTTTCCGAACTTCCAACTTTGACGTCCAGCTGTAAATCAATTAGATCCATGATGTGTGAAATGCAAATAACTATAATCTGATGAACAAAGCATCATTTGGCCTACTTCATTGCCGAGTCTGTGAGCTATGCTCTGTGCAAATGCGTGTGTGTTTCAACCAAATGCGTGCGTGTGTGTGTGCGTGCGCTCGCACACACACACACACACACACACACACACACATTGCAGCATACACCATTGTTCGGTGAAATCTGTCTGGCCTGTATTGTCCTTATGTGATGGTATTGTTGCTGGTATTGTTTAAGCCAGTCAGTTTGTACCGAGTTCCTGTGTATCTTGATGGCCATTATGCTGCTGGAGGCCAGGCCATGTCAGATCGATCGAAGCGTAGGGGAAACAAAGAGACAGCACAGCTTGGCTTGAAGCATGGGGTAATGGGCTGAGAAAAAAAGAAAGATGATGGGTATGAGAAAACCGGAATGCTTGAGCTGGATGGGTCGAGGCATCATGTGGGAGAGACGTGACACAGAAAGAGTGTGATGTGACATGCCGAGGAACACAAAGACAAGACCTCTGTATAATAAAGTCCGAATGGAAGGATTTTAATACCCAAAAAAGAAAATGATTTGTGATTTCTAAAATGAAATACCGACAAAGAATGGAGGGAAACGGGTTTAAAGCATCAGTATTGGAATTTTAGAGAAAAAGTCAAATGTCAAGTTTTAGTCTGACATAAAAGGTCCTCATACCACTCGGTACACACAACACTAGTATTCTTTTCACACTTTTGTTAATGTTAGCTAAAGATTTTTATTTATCTTTTTTTTTTTTTTAGAACAAACTCATTTTGTCTGTGAGTAGGAGAGGGCCAGCTCATTCATCGTGTTCACTTTATTTCAAATCTTTATTTGTCATATGCACAACATTTACAGGGGAGCAGTCATCTGTCACCTGTAGAAGTTGCAGAGTATCCAGGAATCCATGTTTTCATATTTATAACATCTTATTTGCAGAGCTAGTTGTTGAACATGCTAGCCAGACAGGAGCATAAAGGTTCTGTCCAGCCACCATAGCACCCCAAGCTAGCTCGCTTGCTGACCACACTGGGAACCATGTTTCTTTTTTGGAACTCTTTATACTCCAGCGGTTTAGATAATACATTTGAATGATGTAAAAGCTAATATGATGTCCAGCTAATATGATGTTCCCTCAAAGGTCAGCACTGTCAGGACCGAATGTTTTAAAAGAACTGGATACTGGATTACAAGATGGCCCCTCATTCGTTCCAGTGAACATTGCTCAACATGCCCAAAAACTTTTTCAGGCTCCTCTGGCTTCCACCTTGTTGGGGCATTGAACATGGAGCTCCCCAGTCCGTCTCTGGCCTAGCTGATTGAGAGACTGTCCGTTGGAGACAGGCTCTTTTCGTCCACGGCATGAACATATTTAACTTACCCAGCTCTTCTAGAATTTTCTAATTTTATTGACCTAATAGGCCTTTTTCACAGCAGACATTGTGACCTGTCATAGTAGTAACACATGTGTTACTCAGAACATTCATGTGTAACAGTAAACCAGTGACAGTGAGTCAGAATGCAAAATACAAACTCCAGCCACTACGCAAATTGACTTAGAAACATCCATTTGAACAAACAACCTTTGTTGACGTCTTTCTGTGTGAGGCACTGACGGTGATGGTGCTAGTAGGGGTGGGTGTGATAACAGCTACTTGCACTTATAGTGAGAGACAAACAGAAACGATGTCATGTTCTAGAGCTGTTCATGATAAGGACGATTCTAAATTTTGCCTGAAACTCTTAAACTCATTACACCTGAGGACAACCACAACGATGACGATGGTCATGCTATAGTTAACAAAAATAATGACGACGTGCACGTAATTCATTTGTAAGAAGTAATGGACAACAACGATGACGAACAAGATGGTGATGATGGTGGTCTTCAGGAGGAGAAGTGTCTACGAGAGGGAGAAAGGAGCGCTTGGCGTCAGAGGATGCTGCTGCTTGTTGAGCCTCAGCGGGTGGCATGGCCTGCTTCATCATCAGCTGAATAATGTCATATCAATGAATGTGTCTTATCAAGCATGTTCTCCAGCATTGTGATAGACTTTCCCATGCCTGTCACACACACACACACACACACACACACACACACACAAAGGTCAAAAAAAGGTCTAAAAAAATGTCTGAATTTGATAATAGTTACTGAAGCCAACAGAAAAGGATCAATTTTTTTTTTTTTTTTTTTTTTTTGGTGTGTTTCATTTCTTGATTGGTGGTTCAGTTTTAAGGTATTACACATATATAAAAGGTGATGACATGATGTGTTGAGGAAGTTATTCAAATGTTATAAGCCCATGCTATCTATTTTCAGTGGTAACTACATATTGTTGCTTCTCCTCAAAGCACTCTGTGAGCAGACCAAATGTTTAACTTTCTACTAAATCCAAACTCAATAACCTTACCTCCACTTCTGCGCAGTACTTCTGCCCCCCTTGCTCCAGAAGTGAGACGTTCTGATGGCGCCAGGGTGGAGCATGATAGTCACTGACAGGACAGAAACACCAAATACTCAATCTTACATTGCACTTCAGTGTCACAGTCTTTAATCCTCCCCATCCACTCATCAGATATTACCAGAAATACCTATTTAAGGCTGTACTGGTACAATTGAAAACGATGTTGTAAGGTATGCATCTGGACCCCCACACCTCTGTGAAAGATGTACCTCTCCTGTGCCTGTGTTTCTGCATATACATGTCTGATACGTATGTGTTGTACTTGCACACCCAAGTAACTCAAAGGATCGACGTGTTGGGTGTATCAAACATTCTCGTGGAGCCTGCAGTAGTGTCGGGGGAGTTGACTGGCTCCAGTGAATGCAGATCTGTGTTGTCCCTGTGCTCAGTGGCTGTGAGGATTTGACCCTGGAGAGTTCAGCATATGGCTCCACTCAAATGAGCAGCACATCATTACACAGAAACAGGCAGAGCAGAACTGAACAGACGGCCACAGAGTTATATTCATAGATGCAGCCATGGACAGACAGTGAGGCTGATGAGGCTATGGGCTCTACTGTACGGGATCTCCGGTGGAGGGACAAAGGCAGCACCTGCTGTGGGGCAGCACTGAGTGGACACCTTGTTGTGTATCAGCAATGAACACTTCCCTTTGTATCATCCCAATGACAAGTCTGCCGTCTGTGTTCACTCTATGTATATGTGATAAACTATGATTTTCTTTGACTGTCACTGACACTTACCTAAGATGATAATTAAATGAATGGTTCAACATTTTGGGATACACCATTCCACTTCCTTTCTGAGAGTGAGGGGAAAAGATGGATATGCAGCTCATGTCTGGGTGTTAAGTATGTAGCTGGAGTCAGGATGTGGATAGCCTAGCTTAGCATAAAGACTGAAAGCTGGAAGAAACAGCTAGCCTAGCTCAGGCACTGTCCGAAGTTAAAATATTGGGTCTTGTATATTTAATTCAGAGAAACAAGAATGTAGTTTGTGGTTTGATGGGAATTGCGTGCTGGAACTTTCTCTTGGTGAAGAACATCCAGGTGCAGCAGCTGTGCAGCTCACAGTGAGGTGGTGCTCCTGCACTATAGCTGCACAGACATACTCGACGAATGGATAAACTGTTGCTCATCAAGAAATAGTTCTGGCACAATATTTCACATAAAACCACAGTTGTTGCCAGCCTGTTTTTTTTTTAAGCTTGTGAGTCTGTGTGTGTTTGTCTGTCCTCATGGAAAAATGTGCTTCTGGAGACACCTACTATAGCAGGAACTACCACAGAGGAGCTTTGAGTACTTTGACAGGAGTTAATCTGTCTGCCTGTGTGTCAGTGTCTGTCTGAAGGCTGAGTTTGAAGATGGGTGTGATCCGAGCAAGGGTGCCAGAAGTAGGGTAGGAAGAGGGAAAGGGGCCATTAACCCCCCAACTTAACGCCCCTGGCGTGATTGGGCCATCGTAAGATGGTCTCGAGTTTTAACATTTCTGTAAAGTAACATTATTTAGCTTTAGAGGTGTTGGTAGGGTTGCTTGTGAATTGACGGAGCCAGGCTAGCTGTTTCCTCCTGCTTCCAGTCTTTATGCTAAGCTAGGCTATCCCCGTGCTCACTCCAGCTCCATACTTAACACATGAGTTGGATATCCATTATTTTCTCACTCTCAGAAAGAAGTAGATACCTTTACATTGTATTGCTATACCATCAATAAGTTAATGTTGATCCCTTGTATACATACAGTATATTCACTGTAATGGCATTTTGTACAGGCTCTGTAAATCACTTGTCCTGTGTTCTTTTTTGAGAAAAAATCAGAAATTTGTAATGATGGTGTCCTCTGTTTTTTTTGATCATTTGACGCAGTAGCGCTCTGGTGTTCTGGACTTTTATCAAAGGCAGAGCCGACAGAGCCAGGCCTGCTTCACAACACAAGAGCCGCAGACTTTGAACAACAATCACTGTCAGCTTTCCTGCTAAAGTCTCCTTCTTATCTAAGGAGACTAGTTAAAACATTGATAGTTTACTGTCATAGATTTCATTCTGTCCTCCTCCAATTTCTTTCATATAATTCAGGTTTAAGATCATCTGTCAGACGCTTGTGACACAAACCAGACAGGTTGTTCAGAACACCAAGATAAACACACACACACACACACACTCACACACGCGCACAATATTTAACAGGCAGTGAGCCTCCTGTTCAGCAAGGCAAACCCTGCTATGGTTCAGTAGGCAATACAAAACTTCTCCTCCTCCAAATTACATGCCACAAGCCGGGCGGGTTGCCAGGCAGGCAGCTGGCATCGGCTGGCATCATTGTCTTTGATTGTGGTGAGAGGAGAAGGCTTGATAGGCTCTTTCTTCTCTGTCCTCTGTGTTCAGCTGCTCCACGAGCCCACACGCCTGTGTTAACACAACAAAGAGCCCGGAGTGGGGCACCCACAGGGGAACAGTTAAGCTGAAAGAACCCCACTACATTCATTAGCTACTGAACTGCTCCACAAGAGAGGCTATACCGACACAAGAGAGGCTATACCGACACAAGAGAGGCTATACCATCATATCAGAGGCTATACTGCCGAGTGAATTGCTAAATGGACAATTCAGTGACATCATGTGCATACATCTTATACACAGCCAACTAGTCCTGCTATAAACTCATAAACTGTTCATGTGAAATCAATGAGCACATATATCAGTTTGAGCAGACGTCGGTTCTTGAGAAGATAAAAGAATACTTCACCCCCAAAATGATCATTTGTATATCAATTACTCACCCCGTGTTACTTTGAACTCTTGAGGAAAACGTTACTTTTCTTGTATGACTCCACAGTGAACGAACAATCAAAAAACTGAGAAAAGTTTTGAAGAATTGAAGTAAATGAGGGGCGCGTTTAGTGTTCAAGTGGAAAGTCATGTGTTTGTGAAGTAGTGAGCATACGACTGTAGAAATTAAACTTTATGCTGCACGAGTTTGTGTGACAGTTTGTAAACGGCCTCCGTTTACTTCAAGTCATCAAGACATGTCTCTGTTTTTGGATTCTTTGTTCACCGTGGAGGCACGTGATGAAAAGCAAAGTATTCATCAAGAACACAGTAGATAACACGGGGTGAGCAGTCGATATACAAATGTGAATTGTAATGTTCTTGAATAAAGTCCTGTGCTACAAGCTCATATATTTCTACTCTTTACTGCTGTGTGTCCATTACTGTTACAGTTATCCCAAACCTCTACCATCCACATTGAATATGTTGTTTGATTGTATACTATCCAACTGTATTAAGTTATGTATATGTGACAAATGTCGTCCAACTGTGAGGAACTCTACTGGAGGGATGAACAGCATTATGTCGCTCCTAATCTCCCACCGGTGTTCAGCTGAGATCTGGAGACTGTGAAGGTCATAGCATGATTCACATCATCTTCATCCAAGCATTCAGGGAGAACTGTGAGCGGAAGGAAAGCATCTGCATTCAGAATGTTTCCACACTTATCTATCATCATTTCTCCAAAGCTGTGTGAGGTTAAACTGTGAGTCTGTGTATGTGGATAAAAGTATCAGCAACAGATTGGGAACACAGATTAAAAACTCCTGCAAGCATGTGTGTGTCAATGTCTGATTGTGATACAGCATGAAAAACATTTTCCAGTGTTATGCACCAGAAAATACAACAAACCTATGGCGGAGTTTTCATCTTCTATCTTCACAGATTTCACGTCTTTCTGTCTTCATGTGATTTCATATTTCAAAAATCCTTCAACAAGTGTGCTTGTGACGGGAAGGTTGTTGGTTTGAGACAAAGACTAAGAGCTCATTTTACAAACATGTCCTGCAATAAACCTGGATGGCACATAGCATGTAGTGTGGCTCTGCAATATCAGTGTATTTGATGGATTGCCATGAAAGAATTAATCTTAATGACTGGTGATCCTGTGATTTGACATTACTACAGTATATGCTTTATATCAGTTAAAACTTCAGAGTACTTCACATGTTAGGTAAACTTTTGAATCAACCAGCATTTGCAGTTTGTGGCTCAAATGTTTGTTCACGAGTATACAGTCAGGTATACTGTGATCACAAGTGATGACTTGTGTGCATTAAAAAAGCAGAAGAGAGTGATAAAGAAAAAGGTGAAGGAACTCCATATATGGGCTTCCTGCTAGTTAAAAGTATGTTTGCTGTTAAAACTTCAGCCTGTGTATCACACAAACACACCCTAGGTCTCCATGTAAAGCAGTGTTCTTATGAATGGGGGATATTTACGGTGGCCTGATAACACGAGATAAAGTTCACAGGATACATGCCGACAGTTTTCCTTTGTGACACATACTGTACTTATTCTCTCTCCCACTTATACCCCACACTAGAGACATTTACAACAACAGCAGATGGAGTACTTTGTACTCGGTTGTACTCAAATTGTACCATTTACTTTGTCAGACAGAACTACGTTAGCTAACTAACCGCAAACACACAAACAAAAGCTGTGTATTTATTTGAAATATTAAAGTATGATTCCATTTTATATCTGGGAACGTAACAACATCGCTAAAGAGAAGTCTCAAGAAACACAAGCAGTCAGGCAGGCACACACACACGTGCACACACACGCACACACACACACGCACAACAACACACACACACACACGCACACACACACACACACGCACACACACGTTTATGAATGTTTTAATGTAATCAGCTCTTGGGAGCATGAATGTCAACAGCAAAGTTTGTGGAAAATGCAGCCATTACTTTTCTAGATATCTTTTCATGCATCCAAGTGTCGGTGAAGAGGACATTTTTGGCCGGATGGTGGTATTAGAGGAGAGGTCAGATGGTCACTAAAACATTAGGACCATTAATATCTACAGACAATTATGACCGATATCAGCGCATCCTCCCTCGCCTGAGATCCTAAATTCACCCCCCATCTTCTACCTCCCAGCCCCCTTCATCCATCCCTCCAGCCTTCACCCTCTCTTCCCACAGTCTTGTGTATGTGACCTTTAGTCTGCCTATTGTTCTATAAGTGGGCCAAGAGGAACCAGTCATCTGCCTATTGAACCACTGTTTAGGAAAAAAGGGGCCGTGCTTAATGCCAGTTATGGACTGTGTGTGTGTGTGTGTGTGTGTGTGTGTGTGTGTGTGTACGTGTGTGTGTGTGCGTGCATGTGTGTCCATGTATGTGTGTGTGTGCGTGATATGAACCATATGTCGTTAAGTGTTAATCCCATAAGGATATCCTTTTGTTTATTTAAGGATTATGGATTAAGGAGCATATGCGTATGGACTGTTGCATAATGATGCATGTAATGACATAACTAGACATTATTCTCTTGTCTTATAAAATGGTGATTCTAACACACGGAAACACATTGTGCCGATGTCATCATTTCCACAACCACTGTAACATTGTAGAACATCTGCCGTCTTGAATAAGTGTCACTCGTCAGCGTCAGTAATGTGAACACACTGAGGGCAGTTTCACATTGGTGCCAAGTGCACATCTTTTGTACTTATTATGAGTTTCATTGAAGTGCTCCAACTGTCAGTCACATTACATTGTCTATGGGCAAATTTTATTCTTCTATAATTCTGGATGCCAAAAATAACTCCCGGTTCATTACACATGTAAGAAACAAACACACGATTTACACTGACCAAGAGTGGTTCAAATCTCTTATTGTGAAAGACCAATTTGCACTACAACTCTGTTACTGAACTATGACCTCCTTCATCCATACTGCTGCACTATCTGGGTACCATTGGCACCAGTGAGCCAAAGGTTGGTGTGAAAAGACAACCACGAAAAGACAAAAAGGAAAAACTGAATGCAAATCTGTGCAATCTGCATTCAGACTATTTTTAGGCTAAACAATATGGTTAACTGAGCTAAGGCCTCCAGCTGCTAAGCTCCATTCACTCCATCACAAAACTTGTGCCCTCAACTTTAAGCTTATGTGGATGATTTTCAAGGAAAATTCATAGATGCGTGAAACGATAAAGAAAAATGTCACTTTTATTGCTGGTTCCACCACATTAACACACCACAGACTGAACCATGTTCCTCTATCTCCTCTAAGAGACACCTGAGACAGGGAAAGGTGGCTAATCTTTTTTTGTTCTTAGTTTCATTCTGGTCCACCAATAAGAGGGGGCCCATTACTGCCCCGTCTGGCGGGTGGGGTGTACGCCCACTGTAACTATGGGTGCTGAGAAGTTGCCGTGGGTGTTTTTCAGCCCTCAGCCAGAAGGGACAGCACTGAGACAAACACACTCACAAACCAACGAACAGGCCACAAAAGGTGAGTTTTCGCTTTATTCAAAGTGTTTGGGGCCGTCTCACACACAGTGGACGAGACGGTCTCGCATTGATTTGAGTCCTCCTGTGGACAATTCAGCGCAATGAACAAGATTTAGAAGAAAATGTAGGACACGATAAGTTTACAAAAGGAGAGAGAATTAATAAATTCTTGAAAAATTGTTTGACTTTCCATACTGAGCCCCTGTAAAGATGTTTTGTTTAGGGACTTTGCTAACAAACCAATGACCACTCAACAACAGAATTACTGAGTGGTGGTGGATGGACATCCGTGTAGTGTGTAATTCACACATCTGAACGGACACATAAAAGCCAATCTTTAAACAAATAGAGCAAAACTAAGAGCATGAAGTTAGTGGACAAATTTGTCAATTATCAACCAAAGGTAAAAGTAAATGTTTAACATAGTTTAGTTTTGCCTGCCTTTTAAAAATACATTCTTGGAAATACACTAGTTTGAAGTCAGATAAGATTATTGATATCAGATTGATATCAGTTTCTCTGCATCCAGAAGTCAAGTCATGTATTTGTATAGCGCCAAATCTTAGCAGAAGTTATCTCCTGACGCAGGTCTGGACAGTACTCTTTCATTTACAGAGACCCAACATTCCAACATGAGCAAGCACTTAGGCGACGACTGCAAGAAAACCCTTGAAGATGAAGAAACCATCGAGCCATCTGCCTCCACCTGTTGGGTGGAGAGAGAGACGCAAAATGCATCCAAGATGGGGTTAGCCTAGCTTAGCACAAAGACGGAGAGGAAAGGAAACACAGTGTAACTGTGAGACTAGCTCTGCCAAATGTGGAAAATTACAACGTACAGTGACTCCAAAGCGGTCCTTTTTACATGTTCTTGCCTAGTATTAGTCACCAAAGCACTAATGAGTCACCTGGGTTTTGTTCACAGGGTTCTCTCACAGATCTTAGGGGTCCCTTAAACAGCAGCTAACACTGAAATGATTGTATCCATGTGTTTCAGCAGAGTGTTTTAATGTCCCATGATAGTTAAAGCACTGTTTCGGAAGATTTCAAATACTCATTTATTGAAAAACCCAGTGCAAAGAAAGGAAAAAGAGAGAGAGGGACAGTGATGAAAGGGGGGGTGCTAGGAGGTTAAGGCAGGGGGGAAAGCGGGGAGAGGGAAAATGGAAGTAAAGGGTCACAGGAGGGGCGGGGGGAAGCAGAAAGAGGAAGGAGAGGAGTAAAGAAAGTGCAATGGAGGGCTGGTAGAAGGGGGTTTCCAGCCATGCATCTCTCTCAGCTCCTAGATTCATGGTTGTCATGGATTAGACAGACGGAGACAGAAGGTCAGAGGTCACCCCCCTCCTGTCCTGACCTACCATTTGCTGCTGGGTTGAACTGCAGCAAGGGAGGGGAAAGGCTCCTTCACACACTTTATCAAAAACATCAAAACCAGGGGGAACAAAAATATAACAGACGCTGACAAAAGAAAAACTCAAACTTTAATATTTGCTCAAACTATTCAGCAACAGATGACATTAGACTGTCTGAGGTACCACATCAAACACATTGAATCTGCCTTTTATTGAAGATCAGAAACACTCCAGTCAATGTCCAAATCTTAGATTATCTGATAGATATAGTTAATGCATTTCATATCAACTGTAGACTTGCTAGAGCATATACAGAGTAACCTGGAGACATTTAAACGAGACATTTGATTACATATCTTGGCCTTTTTCCTCCCTCCCCTTCTTGTTACTTTAAATAATAGTATTACTATTGGAAGCAGCGGTGAAAATGGCAGTAATAATACTAGTAGCAGTACTAATAGTAGTGGTAATGAAACATTTAAAGTCAACTAAATTCGATTTATATGGCCCAGTATCACAAATCACAAATTTCCCTCAGGGGGCTTTACAATCTGCGCAATCTCTTCAGATGCTAAATGCTCCACTATGTTCACCACCAGTCTCTGACTGTGTCTGTCTGCCGTCTGCTGGTGAGCAGGTAATGTACAGTGGCTTTATCGGAGCTTGCCCACTGAAAATAGCTGCTGCTGGTTTAAGTAATAAGCTCGAAGATTTTCATTTAAATAAATGTCTGTTGCGTTAATATCTATCGCCAAATGAGGTAACCCAATAATGATTGAGCCTATGGCCCACTAGTGAAAGCTGTTGCATTTGGAGTTTTAACAACTGGGTATGTGTGGGGACATTCTTGGGAAAAAAAACACAACTGGCGCTCTCTGGGAAGTGAGATCCAAAACACACCTGCAATTAGCACTTATTGCCATAGAAGCCGCCAAAAAGGAGGAAACGGTAGACCTTGGAGATTGTAACATTAAAGTTATAACCTAGCAGTTTTCAGTGCTGGTTGATTTGGTGACGCCTGTGTTTATTCGTGATTACAGCAAATACATTTTATTTATGCAGGTCAGGTCCAATAGTTCTGTTGAAAATGAAATATGTATAAACGCAGACTTAAGACAGTCAACACAGTCTGTCGCCTTCCTCCTTCTGTACATTTTTTTACGTGATAACGTTATATTTACCTTCGGCCAATAGTCATTTTTACTAAACAGAGCTTGAACGCATCATAATGTAACTCAACGCTACCTTCAGTTATATCAGCGGTTAGCTGTGCTGCCCGACAGCTGCTAACAGCTAACGTTAACTAGCTCTCCTCCTCCCCATTCAAACACGGATTTGTTGTTCACAATTTAACATTATCACGTAGACCTCTGCATGCCCATGTTTCATCTCGACTTGCTTACATGTTTAACGCAAACACGACCGCCAGCTTCGAGCTCGAGAGCAGACTACCTCTTCGGGGTAGTCAAGTGTCAGGGTTAAATGGGTCAGGGTTGATTGCTTGTTACTGGTAAGAGGGCAGTCAACTGATGGTAAAAGCATGAATCAAGCAACAGATGCCAATCAGATAATGCAAGAACAACTTCAGCGCTGTGTGTGAACTCGGGGGCCTCAGTCTGCTTCAGACAACAGGATTATAACCCTCTGCCCTTACACCTTTCCAGCCTCAGAATGTGTGGGGCTACATCCGACATGCCCACTTCATGCAGCAATTGGCCAGCTGTTTGTGAAAGTGGGCAGCATTTCATGCTGACTGTTATCCCTGTTTGCATGATTCATAGCGTCTCAACCCGGTCTACGATGGCAGGCTTTAGGAACAAGTGTAAACACTTTTGCTTTGTGAGCCTTTCAGTTGTATCCGGACAACACGTCGTACAACCTTAACCCCACATAAAGACATTACTCCCTGGTATTAGGTAAATGCAGTGTATACAAGCGATCCAGTCAAACAACTCTACCACATTTCCTACCTTTTACCAATCAAAACTGAGCATTAATATCTTTCTATCTTTTTTAGTCACTTTAGTTTTTGGTCACTGAGTGTAGGATCTCTTCAGACAACACTTTGATCCAACAAAATCAGAGAAAAAGAAGTGTTGATTTTTCTTAAAACATATATACGTACAGACTAATGAATGAAAGTGGATCCCACTGGTGTTGTGGCGGACCACACTGACTGCAGCAGATCAGGAGTAAGTACAGATTGGTACCCGAACGCTACTTCTATATGTCTTCAGGGGGTAGAGGCAGGGTGAGGGGCACCCATTGAGGAGTGCATTGTCTTGGGGTTTTCCTCTTGTTAGCACCCTTGGCCTCTCAGTGAGCTGTGCGCGCACACACACACACACACACACACACACGCACCAACGTTCACTCCACTCCCCCCCTCCCTCCCCTGTCTTTTCGGATCACTTAACAGGACAATTACTCTATCCATCTTTTCATCATGGTCTATTGTGTTTGTACCCTCGGTTTAGAAAGCTTTTATGGGGAAACCATTTCTTTCTTTTCTTTCAACTCTTTCTTCTCGGCTACATTCACATTGTACCATTTATAACAGTGATGCTACTGATTTAGGTTCAGGGTCACTAGCAGACTTGTCAAGATTTAGAGGTGTACTAAAGGCATGCTTTAATGATTTGAAATGTTACTCATTTTCTGCCAGGCACTTCTCACCTCATATCAGAGAAGAAAATAGCATAGCATTTAGAAAGCACTGGCTGCAGTTAAGAACATGCTAACATGTTGGTTTTCAGTTGTGTTGTGTGTCGTAGCAATGAAAACGGATATGAACAAAGTCAGAAAAGAAGATACATATCAATATGTTTAGCCTAGTTTAAAAACACTGAGAAAGACTGCAGGAGAAAGGGCATGTTGCTAGGTCAGCTCCATGAAAAGACAAAGAGATCTTCCACCTCTTTGTGCGCTATCTTGTTTTGTAGAAATAAAAAACGAGATATGATGGTATGGTCCTGGAACGCACTGTATGTTGTACAAGTAAAGATGAAAAAGATAATTGTGATAGATGATGATTTGGTATAAAGTCAGTGTAGACTTTATGACACACGTGATACACCAAGCCGATTTTTTACAACATCATGGCCATCTGGAATGAAACAATTGAAGACCGACTGATCAGCATGATGAAAATGGAAGCAAAGCGCTATTTCTTGTTTGTATATACGCATATTTGAACGACGAATACAGACTACCGCCACCTGCTGGAGTGGAGAGTTATTGGCACTCACGCAGGCGCAGTACGTACGTGCTTGTTGGCCGTTGGCTGTGTTCAAGTGCGACTTTTTGGCCAATACAAAGGCGACATGAGGCGACACAGCGGTACTTTTATGTCGGCTCTGTGTCAGGGCCTTAAGACACCATGGATTTAGATTCTTGAGGACTCTTCAGTTCAGAGGCAAGTCCAACTGCCTCTGATTTACAATTCTAGATTTAGCAAAAAGTGTCTATTTAGTGGCTTTTGCGACACACATTTTTACTAACAATAATAATCCAGTGATCACACTGTCTCTGATTTCAAATGAATTCACAAAACACTTGTAGAAGCACCCTTTAACAAAATGCTAGTGCTTTCAATTGTTCCCTCACATGTTGCAGTAAATTCTTCAGTTTTAAACCCCCAGCGGAAACACAGCAAAGTACCATCCCCCCCATTTAGGAAATCAGTTGGGGGTTGTTGGTGGGGGGTGAAGGGCAGATTCTTTGAGAAGAAGCCCTGGTCCATTCTCTGTGCTGGTGTCCAGACTTGATAGCCGTGATGCCAGGCCATTCAAGGACTTAAAAGACGCTGACGCACTTGAGAGCCACTGGGAGCGTCCTTCCTTCTCCTGACACACACACACACACACACACACATGCACACACACACACACATTGTAGGGTGTGTCAGACGCTCTCTGTTGTGTAGCACTTCTTCTTCATTTGCAGCAAATTCTATGTTCATGAGCCGCTAACTGTTCTGATCATATCAGAACTTGTGTGCTTCTCCATCAGACCAATGTTTTGTTGACCTGTCCATAAACCCCGAAGTCCTCTTTCTGCGGACTTTGTCACTCTAAAGTAACATCATGTGACTTCCTCGTTTGCTCCAGATGAACAGAGTCATGAGTCAAAATGGCAGCTAGGAGCTTTGTCAGTTGAATGTAGGCTAAACATGTCATTTCGGGGCAGTTGCTGAAATGACAGATTGTATCATTTCTCGTGGGACAACTGTCTCCATTTGCATTATGTTTCAATTTACCATTAGCTCTTGTTTTTCCTTGCTGTAATCTCTTTATACACGCTTATGCAAACAATTATGACAAAGGAAACACGAGACTGAACCTATATTCTTTACACCAGCCACTTATTTCATTTAATCAGAAATAATAAAAATTCTCATTTTATGTATTTATATCCATGTTTCCAGACACTACATAGTTATGGTTGGTCACCTTACTGAGTAGACTTTTAGTGTAACATTACGTAAATTAACTTAAAGAATGAATATTTGTCATAGTTTGCATGTGAATCGTGTTCATTTGATGATTTTTTTTAAAAGTGTTAAATTCAAAAGACCCAGCACTGATGGCTCAGTAACTGCCTGTTATTTTTCTACCGTTACTCTCCCTTTCTGTCCCTGTGAAGTCATTCTGTCAGCTCCATTTCTTTTCATTAATCTCCAGTGAAAGATGGTAAGGTTAGATTCCTCAGCATGGAGACCTCTGTGTGCTCTCTATAGCTGCCACCACATTCATCTTCAGCAGTATCACTGGGTTCACACACTCTTCAGCTCTGTCTCTTTCATCCTCCACCTGCTCTGATCTCAGTTAGCATCATCGTAAAGCCATGGACATATGTTTATTTGGACATTTAGATTTATTGGATCAAAGGCACAGATAAGCATTTCGTACATTACATTATTTAATTTCAAACATTAGGTGAAAAAGTGTCTATTACTGGATGCTTATTGCCTAAAGAGAACACTATCATAATATCTGTACTGAGGCCTGTTCTGGAGCTCTGCAGGCCGAAGCACATCCAGCGACTATAATGGACGACACGGCAGAAGGCTAGCGAAGCTGATCACCACAGATCAGTCTCTATTGTAAGAGGGATCAATCACAATGAATCAATAGAATCTATAGACTGCTATTGTATGCCGTGTCCAGAGTATGACCCAGGACCCGGGCCACCCCGAGAAACTGAGGTTAAAGGTCACACACACAGACAGAGAGAGCCATTGCTACATAGATCTCTGTCTCCGTCTCTCTCCCAAGACCATCTACACATCGAAGTCAATTCAGTTAGACTTGTGTGTGTCAAGCAGTGAAAGATTCGACAGTGAAACCGAAGGAGTGCACTGCACACGGCAGAGCCATGATGAACGTTCCATCCTTCTCTACCCATGTTAGGCTCATGGGTCGCCGGTGCATATCCCAGCGTGCACGGCGGAGGAGGAATTGTCCATCCAGGAAGGCTTGCAAGTCCAACACACGCAGACAGAAAATACATTTACACTAATTTTTGAGGTGCGTTCAGATTGAACGTGAAACAAATCTTTGCATTGTTCAGAGAATTTGACTATTGAGTGTTTAAATCCTCAACATGACCAATGTTTTCAGCATAAGGCTTGTGCTATACTATATGTTTGTTACTCCTATAAAAAAAATAAAAGTACTATAAGTTCTATAGCCCTGTCACATTAGTGTTTTTTTTGTAGACAATGACCTCTACTGCTTGGATTGGCATGAAATTCCCCTGAATAATTAAAAACTCGAAGGTATAAAAACTTTAGGGGAGAAGTTAACTATGTCTCCCAAGGTGCAATTTTAGCACAAACCATCCAAAGCTTTGAATTCTGTGACGAGCACTGCTAGGAGTGGGTGGATGCTGAACATATTACTGTTGAGGAGTGGGGTAAAGTAACTAAGTACATTTACTGAACTACTTTGCAATTTTGATGTCCTTGTCCTTTACTTGAGTATATCCAATTTATTATAATATATACAGTATATATATAACTTTCAGAGGGAATATTGTACTTTTTACTGCATCACCTTTATTTAACAGTTAACAACCTAAAGTTAACAGTTACTTTGATTTTACATACAAAACATATAATCAAGTTATAAATATGAAGCATTATTATGCCATGCTAACCCACAGGTGTTTTGAGTTGTGTAGCTGTTTAGACCCACTCAGGTTGGAGTTGTGCAAAGTTACGTATGTTGTTGCACAAGTTAATGTGCGCATAAGACAGACAATGATTAACTTTTGGGAGCTCGATGACTCCATAATTTAATGATCTGAAAGAATCAATTTTTAATAATGAATCCTTTTATGTTTACACTTAAAGTACAGTTTGTTGGTAATACTTATGTCATTTTACACGATGAGAACTGTGCATACAGGACTATAAATTGCTTAAAACAAATTAAATTTAGGGCCAATTTTGGATTAATTCATTAACTATCTTTGTCTTTTATTCATAAACCGCTTAGATTGGCTTCTTCTCCAATGTCATGGGGACCTTTTTTTTAAGGAGGCTTACACAAGAGTAGCCCTGCTCGTCACAGACTGGGGCTCTCTGCTTCAGGTATCAAGCCTCCGCACCATCTCAAGCAATCAAGCATTCTACACTGAGGCAAGTAATGTCCACTCCCTCTATGTACACACATACACGGATGTAAATGTGTGTGTGCTTCACATGACTAGAGGCTGACCTAAACCTATACGTGCCAATGATATAGTACAGTAACTCTATGGGAGAATATCATTAATGCAAATCGCTGAAGGGGCATTTTGGTGCTTCAATGATTTGCATTAACAATGATAATGATAATAAATGATAATAAACATAAAATGTGTCATGTAATCTGTTTCTTCTTCTTCTTCTTCTTCTTCTTCTTCTTCTTCTTCTTCTTACCTATCTGGAAAGGGTGCTTGTGAATCACAGACAGTTGAGTTCGTCAAGACAGCATTCTTGGCCTTATTATTTTTCTTTACACAAGCTTACTTTAGCCAACATTAGCTGACAACACAATGTTATGCAGATGATACCTAATTGTATGTTTCCATTTTGCCCATGACCCAATTTCTTTGACTGTTCTCATCACGTCAATACTTACATGATTAATACATTTTTATACTTAATGAGGAAAAAACAGTAACTTTGTATGATCATATGTAGAAAGAGAGAAATTACTGTCTGGAAATTGGCCTAATTCAGCTCTGCAGGCGTTGTTAGTTGTTGCACCTGCAGAATGCTCTTACAAAAGTCAGTGTGTGCATTTTCAATTGGATGCTTTTCCTATTTGTCAAAGTTTAGGTTTGTTTGTGGGCTCCACACTTCAGAAGGAGTTACTGATTGAAGTCGTTTGAGACAAATTAAAATTGGAATCTGAATGTGAATTTGTCTTTTGATCTCAGTTCATTGACAGCTGGATTGGAACTTCCAGTCTAAATAATTATATTTCAAACAGTTTTTTTATTGTATGTTCTAATTGTAAAGTTGTATTCGTTTCCGTGACCGTCTTGTCTTGGTCTTTCTTGATTGCCAGAGCCCAGGTCTGACAGTAACATTCAAGTATGTTCAAACTCCGTTGAAGTCCATCTTCTGTCGGATCTAACGGGATTAAATCATCTGCGTGCAGCAGGACTTGATCTCTGAGCTGTGAAGTGTGAGACCAGGTGCTGTGGACTGTTCCAAGATGGTGGCCAGTCCATTAATATATATGTTGAACAGGCAGGTGACACATGCAGCCTTATAATCTCAACAATAAATCAAATGTTGTTCTCTTGTGTCCAATCTTGTGTTCATGTTGTTTGTGTACATGGATTTTATTAAGTCAAATGTTTTACCCATTACACCACTTTCAAATAGTTTGTAAAATTAACCAATGTGCCGAATTGAATCAAACGTTTTTTTTTTTTTTAAATCAATGAAACAAGCAAATATGTTTATTATGTTTTTATTTATATATTTGTCCTCTAGGGTGTGTAGTGTGTAAATGTGGTCTGATGTGCGGTGATTTGGTATGAATCCAATTTGACTTTTGCTCAGGACATTGTGTTTCATTAGGAAGTCTATAAACCGGAAATAATAATTGTTATTATTATTATTTTAATAATAATAATAATTATAATTATGGTGCTACAGAAAGCCTTCCCCAGGTTACTGTTGACACAAACGCCTCTGTAATTATCAGGGTCGGATTTATCTCCGTTTTATTTTTTTTTATCTGTCAAGGAAGTAACCTACATTCGAGATCAAATTGAATAATTTATGTAAAGCCAATTAGATTTTTTTACTTTAGTTTAAGGAAGCCGTCAACTCCACTTGCTTTTTTTGGCTTTACGTTAATTAACTATTCTTTCCAGTTCTTGCTCAGTAATTAGGAGATCCAAAGGGTTCTGGGAGTCTTTGATGACCTTATACGACCTGACTCATCAGTTTGGTGCATATGAGACTGAGGAGGTGTGGGATCTCTCCCAGGTCGGCTCCGTTCCTGCTGGTGGTGGATGGGCTCGTCAGTGCTGCGGCGCTGCTTGCTGAACTGGGAGGCAGGGCTGATATGCTGAGCTGGGCCTGGTGTTTGTGGGTGAGGCCTGTCTTGCTGCTATGGTTCTGGTTCGGGATTGGCGGGTTGCTGATAGTGGAGGGTGCTAAGGTCCAGGTAGATAGCTGCGATGCTCTCTCGCCAGTGGGGAGAGGGGTGGTCCAGTTACACATGGCGGCTTTCTTGTCTGCTGCTCATGGAGGCTCCCCCCTTGGTTTCGTCCTAAGGCTACATCCTTAAGTGTCTTAGCAAAGACACTCACAATGTCCTTACGGAGGTGGACGCGGTCATGGAGGCTGTGGATGCTGTGCCAGGTGGACATTGGGCATGAAAGTCTTTTTTTTCTATCTGGCAGAGCTGATATTTAATATTTCTTAGCTCTTTTGGGTTCTTTAGTGTAAGGGGGAGGAGTTTTCCCGCTGTTGCATCAGCCATGGTGCTCTCCTTTGTTGTTGATTAGCACGCTAGTTAGCAGGCTAGTCAGTTAGCAGATTGTGGCGCAATTTCTGTGAAGGGTGTAAATTTCACTATTTGATCAGACTCAGATAGGAGGAAGATAATATTTTCCGTCTTTCTTGTTTGTTGCTTTGTTGCGTGTTGGTTAGCTTTCTCTCAGTTATTGTTAGTTGCCTGGTAAGCTTTGTTAGCTTCTTCTGCTTTGGTGCCGCTTTCTTGTCATCTTGTAGGTTGTTTTCTCTCCAAACTCTTGTACTTGTTGGTTGTCCTCTGTTATGTAATTTCCAATATAAGTTATTATTTATTTTAATTTTTTTAGGTTTATCTAATTTTTAAAGATTTTGTTTGTAATTTCTTTGAGCACTAAAGTGAAGCATGACTCTTTGTCTTTCTCTCTCAGTACAATTAAATTAAATTCAAAGAGGTTTTATTGGCATGAAAGTTTCAGGAAACAGTGTTGCCAAAGCATCAACATACAAAAGTACACAATATTAGTATACAACACAACATTAACATTAATATATATACATATATATATAAATGCCACAATATATATACAGTATTACAATGACATTTCAATAAATGTGTGTGTGTGTGTGTGCGTGCGTGCGTGTGTGTTTGTAGATCATTCACTATCCCTCAGGTTGTGGTATCTGGATTACATATTGGGCAGCAAGAGACGCATGGTCTCCTTCTCCTAGGAGTATTTCTTTATTTTGAGAGGTCATTAAATTCTTTGAAACGTGTGATTAAAGAGTTGAATTTGTTAAAATAAATGTTCCTTATTTTATTGAATGTTTCACATTTCTCTCTCTCTCTTACTCTCATTCTCTATCTCTGTCTGTCTCTCTCTCTCTCTTACTCTCACTCTCTATCTCTCTCTCTCTCACTCTCACTCTCTCTTTCTCTCTGTCTGTCTGTCTCTCTCTCTCTCTCTCTCTTACTCTCACTCTCTGTCTCTGTCTCTGTCTCTCTCTCTTTCTCACTCTCTCTCTCTCTTACTCTCTCTCTCTCTCTCTCTCTCTGCCTCTTCCTCTCTGTCTCTCTGTCTCGCTCTCAAGAATCAAGTTAGCCAAGCCTAGCTCCGATACCGGAAGTAATTTACTTCCTACTTTGAAATAAGAGCAGAACATATTTCAGAATAGTTTAATTCTCAACTACATCATATCATATCCATGTCATATTCATAAACATTTGCCATATATATAGTAGTATGATACTACTGTACTTAATCATTATACATCCTATTCTAGAAAATCCCCAGAATAAATCCTATGAAATAGCCAATACCTGGATTAAGTTGTTTCCAGGTGGATATTTCACAATCTCAGCACCAGACACGAAATCATCTACATGGCTCGATATCACTAGAGGTAAATGGTGAAATGTAACTCAGTACATGTACTTTAAATATCTACTTAAATTCAAATGTGAGGTACTAAAGTATTTCCATTTCTTGCTAATTTCCACTTCTACTCCACAACATGTCAGAGGGAACTATTGTACGTTTTACTTCACTACATGTATCTGTTAGTTACTTGGCATCTCCATTTTCGTTGATTATAAAATCTGATCTTTTCCTATAAATTAAATTATACAACAGTAGCTACAAGTAGGTGTCTACAACTGAAACCTGTTGTTGTTTAAGTCATTTTCCTGCAAAAACATCTCATGGTTCCAGCTTCGCAAATGTGAAGATTTTCTGCTTTTCCTTTAAATTATTTTTAAGAATTGGGATTTATTTATACACCTTTAAATGCAGACTTTTTAATTGTAACAGAGGTTGTTTTTTTTTACAGTGTGGTATTAGTACACTCACTCAAGTAAATTATCTGAATATCTTCTCCACCCCTGAATGAGGGCGAACCGACCTTTTAAATAGTGTATTGATGTGAACGTCCACGATTGAGTGCTCTTATTCTGACATGCTTGGCCGGATGTGTAATCCCTTTATGCTAATTGCCTTGACGCGGTCAGTGATAAAGCGACTCAGCGGCAGGGAAATGTAGGTAAACTTGCCCCACATGGCCGGTGGGAAGAGCGCCTCCACTCCGTTTTGTCCTGTGAGTCTGTCGCGTGCAACAAAAGAGAGCAACTTCAAGCCCGACGGGAAAAAAAAAAGGAATAAACTAACACAGTGACACAACGGAGACAAACAAGAAACTATTTAATTTAGGCTACTACAATTTACTTAACCATTACAGCCGTTAAAGGTGATAATATTCTCCCACGAGTGAAAAAAAGAAGAAGAAAGTTGGAAGTTTTTTGTTCAGAATGTGGAGCGGCTAACAGCCAGTTGTTGTGGTTAGCTTAGACGAAGCTAGTTTAAAGGTTTGTCACCACAGTGACACGAAGGAGACATCTTAAACAGACACAAAGTGCCCCAGGGCAGAGGGAATGGATCCCCAGTTGTTGTGCTGTGAGGGGGACAGGCCTGCCATCCGGAGGGCCTACCGGGACTCCAACCTGTTGAATGACCGGGTCCTGCACGCTCTGTTGCGGGCAGAAGACAAGTACCTCCCCGCTCCCAACTACTTCAAATGCGTGCAGAGAGAAATAACTCCGTACATGAGGAGGATAGTGGCTACCTGGATGTTGGAGGTGAGTTGAAGCCGATACATGATGTTACGTTAAAGAGAATGACCTTCAGAGACCTGTGTTTTTAATTTTTAATTTTAAAGTGCCTCTGCTTATCTGCAAAGTTAACCACTGCTTGTTACGGGACGGTGTTTTTGTGAGTCGGGCATGGAAGCTCCAAGACAGCGTTACAGTATGCAACATGGCTATCACATCGCAACTGCAGGGGTACATGCAGACGGCTCACGAGCACCACTGCTGGTCGCGTGACGGGACAGACGCCACTTTAACTTCACGGTGTGGGAAAGAAAATACAAAAATCCACAGAGGATGCATGCCATAATGTGTTGTTAAACGACTTCAAAATGTATATGTATTAATATTTTGAACATTTTTTGGGAAAGTGTTGCGAGCTGCGCGTCTCCGCAGACCACGCGATGCCTTTGTGTTGGTGGATGAACGAGAGGACATTTAAGGTTCTCCGTTTTACCTCCTTCAGGCTCGATGTCATTTCCAAAGAGCTGCATTGCACACACACACACACACACACACACACACACACACACACACACACACACACACACACACACACACACACACACACACACACACACACAC
>CALSCE010010634.1:3614808-3629279 GCA_943593645.1 Bovichtus variegatus
CACACACACACACACACACACACACACACACACACACACACACACACGAGAGAGTGAGAGAGAGAGAGAGAACTTTTGTATTGCAGTTCTTTTTTTTTTTTGCATAAAGCTGGTCAGATTTTTGTGATGACAACCATACCACTAACTTGTGAGGGGAACACTGTTTCTTGTGCTTTCTTGAATGACTGACTATTGCATCCTGAATCACTTAGGTTAGGCCATGTCTACAGCTAAATCTGAATTAAAAAATTTATAAAAATCTGTTTTTATATGTATTTATCTTGAGTTTTTGCTGAACGGTTTTCAATTAATAACATGAAACCAAGAAATTCAACATCCTCACATTAGTGAAGCTGAGTTGTTAATTGACTTTCGTCTTTTTTTAAATTATTTTTTATTATCACAATTGTCAATCAATGATATTGTTATGGTTATTTATTTGAATGTAAATGTCTTAATTTTCCTATTGCCATAAATTAACAAACGATGCCATATTATGCCCTGTTGACTTCACCGTACACAGGATTAATGAATCCTTTTTAAAAAAAAAAAAAAAAAAAAATGTAAAAAATGTTTTAAGATTATTCCTAAAATCTTAAATGGGGTTTACGCTGGCTTGTGACCTATTTTGCAAGCAGTCTGTGCAGTAACAATAAACTACACATGAAGCATGTATGTGATGCACAGAGATGACTTTTTCTCTCTCAATCCAGATACTGAAACTGATACCGACGCTCTTTTTTGAAGATTTAAATTATGTGTTCCTCACTCATGGGCATCATTTTTCTAAGGCAAGGGAACCTGAGCCAGAGGTGGCAGCGGCAGCCCTCTGTGACTGGAACTGAACTGATGGTGGTAACAGTGAATTCTTGTAATGACCTTGAAGAAGAAACTGTATTTAATGGCAGTATATTCTGTTTGTCTGTGCAGGTGTGCGAGGAGCAGAAATGTGAGGAGGAAGTTTTTCCTCTGGCTATGAACTACATGGACCGCTTCCTGTCGGTGGAACCCACCAAGAAGAGCCACCTGCAGTTACTGGGAGCTGCCTGTATGTTCCTGGCATCCAAACTGAAGGAAACGATCCCGCTCACTGCAGAGAAACTCTGCATCTACACAGACAACTCCATCACACCTATCCAGCTGCTGGTAGGTCATCAACACTTCACAACACTCTTTGTCTTAGTAGGGATTCAATAAGCCAAGGTCCTAAGTGCTGTGGCCGTTTTTCTACAACGCACAAAACATATTTGCCGAGGTACGGCATCCGGGCCGAGGAGGACTTCTAATAGTTCTGGTTTCTTGTAGCCGCACTACAAAGATACACTTTAGGCTGTGACTAAGTATCATTCATGGTCCCCAGAGGAGGATTCCTAATGGGTTTCGATGACCCCCTGACCTTCGTTGCAGTGCCACCCTAAAGCCAAAAATCCCCACAAGTAGACAAAACCCCCTCCATCACCCCCTTTGTTAATCCCTGCAGCTGTCTGTTGGGTCACACTTGAACCTGTCCTTCTGTCCCTCTCTGTCCAAACAGCAAATAGAGCTGCTGGTTTTGAACAAGCTGAAGTGGGACCTGGCTTCAGTGACCCCCCTCGACTTCATTGACCACTTCCTGTCTCAGCTGGCGGTCAGGAGAGAGAACCGGCCCATACTCAGGAAGCACGCTCAGACCTTTGTGGCTCTGTGTGCCACAGGTACGCATGAGGCTCCATTACATACATGACTGTTTATGAGGGGGAAGTTCCCATTCGCTCTGTTCACTTCAACTGAGGCACTTAAAGTTGTTCTGATTTGTTGTGAAGTATACTGCAACTGCAGTCTTAATTCAAACATTAAATATGAGGAAAGGTGGAATAATTCAATGACTTTGCATTTGCTTTATAATTTTAGTGTTTTGTTTTTTATAATTGAAAGAGTGGCCACCTCAACAGGCAATAACTGTTCCAATCTGACGAGGTTCCAACCAAAACGTTGTATTTCCTCAACAAAAAAAAAAAAAAATTCAAATCCTACATGGACTCCTCAGTCAAACCGTCTGTAATTGAAGGAAAATTTGACTTTAATCTGTTTTCTGTCTCATCACGGAGCTGGCATCCATAACATTAAAATACCAGGCTGTCACAAGTGAGCCAGACTCTCACGAGCAACTCTTGACAGTTCTATAGTGTCTAAGTGTGTATGAGTGTGGAGACTGTCAGAAAGTCAATATTGTTGGACCACAGTATTATTACCACAACAGGATTTCTACTGCTCTGCCACTGTTAACAACTACTGCTGCTGATGAATGTTTTAGCATTAATCTATTAGTCCAATTGGACTTCTTGGATCATATTTAATTTTCTCACCGGTACCTTAAACGCTACATTACCACTAGTACAGCCCCCTGTGTTGTTTAAACGCAGGGCTGTTTTCAATGTAATCTATGGAACTGAAATCTGATTGTTGTGGTTCTGTCTTCCGCTGTTTTAAAAAAAAAAAAAAAAGTGCCATATTATCATTAAGTTCCATTCTGATGCTCTGCAGATGTAAAGTTTATTGCCAGCCCTCCGTCCATGGTGGCAGCAGGCAGCATGGTGGCAGCAGTGGAGGGCCTACAGATGAGAATGGTGGGCGACGCCATGATGACTCAGAAACTGACGGAGCAGCTGGCACAGACCATCAGGAGTGACCCGGTGGGTACAAACACACGCTGACACTCACTGAACTGAGCTGATGCCTGACTCTGAACTAACCTGACCTCTCTGTCTTCAGGACTGTCTCCGGGCGTGTCAGGAACAAATAGAGTTGCTGCTGGAAACCAGCCTCAGGCAGGCGCAACAACCGCAACACTCGGTTACCATGGAAACCAAGAACCTCAGCGAGGAGCAGGACCTCTCGACGACACCCACAGATGTCCGGGACATCAACATCTGACTGAGTGCTGCCAGTCATGCTGCTGGAGAGAAAAGAGAAGCGGGTTGAACTGAAGTGTACAAATCCAAAAACACACATGGCCGCTTGACATGGTGTGTATTTTGGAGCACTCACAAGTAACTGGACTCGACAGTGTGTCAGAACTGTTCTCATGAAGTCCAGTATGAACTGTGGCGGGGACCTGAAGAAGGTGCTGACACCTTCACGTTCTGGACATTAAAAACCTTTTTTAAGCCTGGACTTCAGCGAGCACTGAAGGAATGTCTGACAGATGTCTTAAGTGTGGCTTCTTACCTGTGGGACCGTTGGACGCACCCGCCAATGTGTTGTGGACCCACAGCGCCTCCTTCATTGAAAGTGTATCCTCAGAGACTGAAAACTAATTAGTGAGTTTTTAGATGTTCCTGGGCCTGTTTTTATCAAACTTTTTTAGAATTACAGAGTCATTGTCTAAAAGTGAACCATAAGACAGATTTATCAAGTGACCCACTTCACTGACAAAGTGTTGGAGCAAACTTTAAGAGAAGCTTTCGCATGATGAAATGGAAATGAAATGTGGGTTAGCATCCTATTAAATGTGCATTTGGAGCTGATGGTTTACCGAGAAGTAGTCGTTTGAAACAAGCCTATTCTGTTTTCCCCTTACATTACCTGCTATACATTACCTATACTGCATTATACAACTTGTCTTAGAAAGAGTGTGCCCTTAGCCAATATGAGAGACCTTTCTTGATCGAGCATTTTGAATTCCTAATATAAAAAAAAAAAAAAAATAGCTTGTATTTTTCAGTTTTTAATTTATCTTTCTTAGAGCAGTTTGATAAATGTGGGCCCCGGTCAACATGTAAAGTAAGAAGTTGATCACCGGACCGATGTCTTCTAACGGACAACTAAATGTTTTTATAAAAAAGAAAAAAAAAAAAAAAGTGTGATAGTTTACAGGATGAGCTGTGTTTTGCTTCAACACCCAAGATGTGATTGATAACTGGCAAAAATTAACGTCATCTGTAATTATGTGTGAGGTTGAGACTCAGAAAAGCACATACTTGTGTGGTATTGTGCTGATTTAAAATATACTTCAGTGTATGCAAACCATCATTAGATCTAATCACTTAGTGCAAAGGTGTCATAAACTGCCAAACTGAAACTACTATGCTCATGGGATGCAGTGTAGTTCACATATTGCACCACTAGAGGGAAGTATTTGGGCTGCAGTAGCCGCCAATCATTCTCAATTTTGGATTGCCAATGGAACTAAATGGCATCCAACCGCAGTGTGGTCTGATCAAGAGCCACAACGTCTGACATTAATTTCATTAGGCCTGTGGCACACGGCCGTGTCTTTCCTGTGGGCGCTAGAAGCAAAAAAGCATGACGGGGGATTTTACACAGTTAAGAGTTTTGGAAGAAGAAACTTATTGCCTTTCACCGCCAGGCAAAAGTTGGAACAATGCAATGATATTTCCTATCTTTATCTGGTTTCTGGATTTTTTTTATTAATGACCTGTTTATCAGACAGGACAAAAAAAACTTCATTGCATTTTGTAAAGTAATATATCAGTGGTACTACTTTTTATTTAGCTTCTTATATTTATTATTGCATATCACTTGACTTTACAGCTAAAAGTTAAGTTCTAAAAGAAGAAATTCTCTTTCTGGATTCAGCTGCTGTGATAACATTACACATATTTTGCTTCTTGAATAGTGAAGCTACAACACGTTGATGTACCTACAACGTGTATGATTGTTTTTTTTTGTAGGGCATTGCCCTCATGACATAAGTCTGTATCAGGTTAAGCCCTATGTTGTTGTTTGTTTTTTGTTTTTTAAAGATGAATTAAAGGAAAACTGATGCCACTGTTGAAGCCTGTTGGGGATGTTTCTATATTTTCTAATTAATTCCAAATGCAATGCTATTGGCAGAGGGAGCACGTTGAGAAAAAGTCAACTGCCTGAGCCAGCAGGAGACGCAGGCTAGAATTTATCCTTTTGTTTGGACTTCACCATGAGTGAACGCGACTGAGCGAATATTCTGTAGGAACACCGGCCTCAGCTGGATCCATCAGGCACAAAGTGATTAAAAAGGAGCTGCGAGTTCTATAGAGCACCCTGGCAGCACTCACGCCCCACTGACATTAATATGTCATCAAAGAATCCTCCAGCCAGCATCACGTCAAAAAAAAAACAACGTGACTTTTGCTACATTGCAATCTGCTGTCATTTGGTAAGGCACCATCTTGGCCAATCAAATTTGTGCAAGCGCATATTCCTGGTTGATTACTTTTGTATGGTCAACCCCATACTACTACTGTTAACCTGGTGCTCACCAAGACAGGGCGAAGGCACTCTGTGCGGTCTGTGTGGAGTTTCTACAACTATACATTGTGCAGATCTGATACTCGTATGAGCAAGTGATGGTTACTTTAAGGCACACAAGCAACCTGGTCAGGGTTTACATTACTCTGTTAAGTTTAGGGAAAATTGTGGGAATGATTAAAAGAAGAACCAGCGTTGACGGTCTGTAGGAGACAGGAAGTGAACAGCAGTCAAAGTCCGACAGTGTTGACCCTTCCGTCCCCCCCGACCTCCTGCTGCAGATTTTGTGACTATAACAATGTCACTATGTCCTTCTTTGCTCCCAGCAAACAAGAGTCATGACTCCCACATCATTGGAGATCTTTGTTACTTCATCCTTAGTCATCTTTGGACATTTCTCTGGGGACCTTGCCTCATGGCGTTTTAAACCTCTGTGCATTGTATTGCTGTCTGATGGGCCTTCAAACTCCACACTCCGTGTTCTGTGCAGGAATGTAGTCAAACCTTCAGCGGAAGCCTATATGAGCTCAGACAAATCCACTGGGTGTTTCCCAAATAAAATAACCGTTTTTGACCTCATAGGGTGAGAACCAGAACTAATAAAAACATACTCATTACACCTGGTGCTCTGCAATGACAACATGATGGTGGTAGTCTAGTGGTCTAGTAGTCAGGCTTTCTAAAAGAACACTAGAAAGTCCTGAGTTCAACACCAGGCTGCCACCATTGTACACCTGAGCAAGGCACTTAACCCTGAGTTGCTCCAGAGGACTGTCCCTGTAGTTAGCTACTGTAAGTCGCTCTGGATAAGAACATCTAATAAATGACCTGTAATGTCATGTAACACACTGGAAGTACACATTACTCCAACAAAGAAAGCGATAAGAGCACTTTTGCAATGACATTAAGGTATTAATGTCATAGAAATTCAATAATAACCATAGCAATTATACCACACAGTCCCATCAATAGCTACAATGTCGGGCTTCTAGTGTGCACTAACCTTAAACATGCAGACTTTGCTCCTTTTCTTCAGAGAAAAATCCTGATGATTTTACAAGGTGAAGAGGTTTACGTCTCAGCTGGGGCTTTGTCCTAGTAAATAAAGGTGATCCGTAGTATGACATACTGTAGATGAATAAGAATACTCTGACATATAGGTGACTGGTGAAATGACAATTATCTGGGACATACTGTAAGTCGAGCTGTCGGACACCTGCGTGGAATTGTTATCGAGAAGTGTCGTTTATTAACCGATACGTGGATTATAAACCACACAAACACACGAAAACTGGAATTAGTTTGACGCATTGAGTTAAATGGAAGAATTATTGTGTTAGTACTTATATGTACATATATGTATATGTACTTGTCTGTACGAGGTGGCACAGTTTCTCCGGAAACTAACGAAAAGTGTTTTTGTTACATCAAAAACACATGGTGACCAGTGGTGGACAGTAACTAAGTACATTTACTCCAGTACTACTGTATACCTAATCACAATTTTGAGGTACTTGTACTTTACTTGAGTATTTCCATTTCCTGCTACTTTATACTTCTACTCCTTTTTACTGCACTATTTTTACAGCTTTAATTACTTTACAGCTTCAGATTAATAATACAAATGATTGGCTAACCAACAATTAATTGATCATATATTATTATAGGCTAAGATAAACTTTATTGATCCTTTGCTGAAATTCACAAGCTACGTAGCAATTTATAAAAACACGAGCTCCTCCTTTACCAGCTGCAACATAAGAGTGATGAACAAATGAATGCATCAATGATTAGAATGCAATAATGTAACATATACTGTGTATTATTCTGATATTGGCTGATGTGCAGATTGAGTACATTGTGCAGGCAAACCTTGTTCACACCCACAGAACTCACAGAAAACGTTGCTTCCTGGGTTGGGACATGCCACTGTGTGTGGACATTGGAACGCTTCGATAAAGAGCTGCTGATATGTCTGATAAGATGATTTCAACAGCCTAAAGCTATGGCGTTAAAATGATAGTAAACCGACACAAGGACACACATGCTGTCTTTGCACTGTATATATAGCTACTAGAAGGTTAATGATTGTTACAAAAGAGTCGTAAATGACTGGAAAAAAAACTGACATTGTGATTAGACACACTAGTGGCATGTCTGTAGGAATGGAAAATAGTTCTGATGGTTTGTGGGTTCAGCACTTTGGACCAGACGGTCCCCAGAGGAAAGAATCCGAATGACTTTGTGCTACACACATTCATGTTCCCTTCAGGATGAATTTAACAAACTTTATTCACTTTTGATCCAGCACCATTATCAGGTCAGCATTTCTTTTCTGTTCTATGTCCGTTTTTCTTTTTTAATTTTTAATAGTCATACAATGATAAAATACAAAGACCTACACAAACCTTACCGGAAACCATGAAACAAAAATAAACACAGAATAAAAGGTGTGGAGCAGCAGTCGCCACAACCTTTACAAAATGTGGGTAATTTATATTCTTATTATATATATATATATATATATATATATATAATTGTTATTATTCTATATTCTTATTTTATATACATATATACATATATATATATATATAATAAGAATATAAAGTACCCACATTATATATATATATATATCTTTTTTAATTTTATTTTATTCTTACCCCCCCAGTTATTGCTCTTGACCTCCTCTTTGAGATATAATGCTATTGGGGACCAGTTCTTCAAGAGTATCTCTTAACACATGTGATCTCTCTCCAATAGCATAATGGAAATCCGTTTTTCAAACCACGCTAAAATATCCACCGGCTCTAGTCCAACCATGTTTGTAACATTGTGAGGTGTGTAGCATACAAAGCGATTCTAAGAATGTGGGCCTAGCTGTGTCTACGTTCATGAAAAGAGTCTTATCCCAGAACATTAAAATGTATTTATGTTGTTTATTACCAAATACCTGCAACCTAACTAATGACATCTCATCATTCTCAGCTATAACAGACATTAGCCTTTTTTTTAAAGGGGCTAAAAGGCTCCATAGAGCTGACGGGACATCACACCTAGTCGTGTCTATTGCTAATATGAAAATAACAATTAATATAGTGCTGCTTTAATTCAATACAAATAAATTAAAGAAAATTGAAGTAATACAAGTAAATTACGGCATGTAATATAATATAATAATAGTCCATTTAGATGCAACTCTGTCTGTGTGTGTGTGTCTGTCTGTCTGTCGGTCTTTCCTATGTTAGACAGGAAGAGGCAGAATTCTTTTGTTTCTGGCAGTGTGGTAACTTCATGTTTCTGCAGCTGTGGTTAACACACACACACACACATACACACACACACACACACGCACACACACACACACACACACACACACACACACACACACATCATCATCATCACAGATGTAATACTCTCTGGGAGAATATCAAACTCCGCTCTTGATGGTGTAAATCGATGAGATGAGCTCAATTGTATCTCGTACTTGTATCTTGAGTGACCGTATTCTTTGTATGTTGCGTAACTAAACCTGTCAAAAGACCACGGAAATGTCAAGACAGATCAGCTTTCTGTTTGTGAAAGTGGGAAGAGAAGGGTGGCAGCTTTTGGTTTGAATAACTCAGTACTGAAGTCACAGCAGCCAGAGTCACTACAGGGACTCTTTGATAAGAAGACTGCATATATCACAGGTGACCAAGTATATGTTTGTATACACAAGGGTGAGAGCTTCACCCTGTGCAGTACACACCTATATCAAGTGCATGACGCACACAGCAGACATGGCATCACAGCAGCCCTGTGCTCTCACACATTCCCTGTGAGAACAGTCGGACAGCTGCTGGGGAGTGACACACATTGATCAGCAAACATGTCAGAGAAACTGGAAGGCAACATTTTAGTGACTGGTACCAACAGAGGCATCGGACTGGAGCTGGTCAAACAGCTGGCAGAGAGCACAGGAGGGGAGGCTCACATCTACGCCTGCTGTAGAGCACCCGAGGGAGCCAGGGCTGAGGTGAGACAGGCACGCACACACACCGAGCATTTAATGACCATAATCTATCTTTATGGGGATAAATATGAGTCAAAAATAACTTATCCATGTGCTGAGAGATCATTTCTCACTTAACTATTGCAATAGGTTTGTTAATTTCTAAAAATGGTTGACAATTTCAACATGCCTAGAGTTGTGTATTGAACAGAATCTTGACGACTGGCTCAAAATGTGAAATGGCACGTTTCATAGAGTTGATCATAAACCTTCACGGTTATTCGACCAATAGGAAAAATAGAAAAACTTGAAACCCTCTCTCCAAAAAAGGAGGATACATTATTTCTACATTATACATTATTTCTGCGTGGGTTATGATCAGTGTCAATGTTTTTGTCCACAAAGTGTTGTTGAGCTGCACAGAAGTTGCAGGGAGGTGTTCATGGTTGGGCTACAAAAACACTTTGGTGTGGTTAATGATTGAGAAAGTAACTCGGGCCACGTGCTGAAATGACTGACGCTGTCGTTCTGTGAAGAAAAAAGCATGAAGAAATGTCTACATTTTGTTGAAACATCCAATATGAACATTTGGTGACTTTGCTCTTAATTCATAACAGTTCCCTGAAAATGAATCCGCTGTTGCATATTAGCTGCAGATAAAGTAATCTTTAGGAGAATGCGTTGCTCCTGGAGGAGCCCTAAAGTTTGCTTGCACTCTGGTAATTTAACAATATATATGGTGAAATCCATAAATGCTGAACTAGAAAGTGCTTTAAACGCTAGCCTTCATACAACACACTGGAAGCATTGGGGGTTAGGTCAATACATCTGTTCAGGGCAGCACCAAATCTGAATCTCAGGCTTGTCCCTGTTGAGCAAGTTAGGAGAGTGAAGTCGTGGGCGTAACCCTGGACACCACCATTGTTCACTGCTTATTAAAAACACTGTGAGTAACATTGGGAGAGGTCCCTCAGTGATTGGGTGGTTCTTCAAAATGTTATCATCAAAGTCAAGTCAACAAGTTGTCATGTCCTTTACTTTATCACGATCATCCGAACAACTGTTTAAAGGTTTGGTCAAGTAAAATTATACATTTTTTCCCCAAGTACACCAAAAAAAACCCATCTTTGTTACAGTAACAAGTTTCATTTGTTACTTCCAGCTGTCCAATGTCTTATCCAGGTGACACCAGTTTCACCTGTAAGTCCAGTACACAGATGTCCAGGACATGTTTAGCCTTAAAAAAACCCATAAAAGAATGGAAGCAGGGGGAACTGCTAGCCTTGGTGTGTCAAAAGTCAAAGTTTTTTATACACAAATGAATAATTTCTGTTTATGTTCATTGTTTCTCACCAAAACACAGTATGTGTACTTAGTTTCCTGCCCTTTGATATTGCATTTCTTTGGATCTTGGAGCGTTATCCTCGACAACAATTGTGTATCAGTAGAATGCTTTGAATCGATTGGCAGAAATGTGCTAAAGCACCAGATACAAACGGAACGGGAGCGACTCATCCACACATCGCTCCATCGCGCCACCGGTGGTTAAAAACTCAGCAGTTTACCTGTAAACATATCTTCAACTCCTTAATCTGTCTGAAATATTTGATACTGTATGCGGTATCTATAATTGCTCTTGTAGTATGTATTCTAGATAGCCAGACGTTTATTGTCTACAACTCAATATCATTGCTTGCAACAAATTTGTATATTCTGTTTTTGTTGTCAGAGACCAACTGGTTGTCGATGTTGCGTTCGGACTACCTGCTCTCTGTCTGTCTCTCTCCAGTCTCATCATCCATCTTTCTGTCATTGTCCTTGTCTCCCTCCATATACCTGTCCTCTTCAGGCCCTGAGAGACCTTGCCACTCAATATCCTGGAAAGATCACTCAAATCAAACTCGGTAAACACTACACGTCCTCATGAATCATATACATATACACTTACAGAACTGGAATATTACTATGTCATTGATTGCTCTTGATTGCACCGATTAGCTACTGAATCACAACTGTCTTCAGAGTCACTTCAGCGACTGTTACCACAGGAGACAGATTCTGTGAATTTCTATTCCTGACATAGTGGACCCACCCAGATGTCAGAAAAATGATCCTGCTGTCATGCCTGCTACGGATTGTAATCCCATTGCTCAAACCATCTATGGAGGTGGCAAATGGGTTTCAAGCAAGTCTGCGGAGAAACAAATACAGAAACGATGCAAAAAAACGACCAATTGACAATTCAGAAAACAGATTAACCAAATTCAGAAGATCAGCTTCATGGACATCCAGTCTGTGGCTGTGTTCCTGAAATCCAGGCATCATGTTCTGCAGTGTTCACCCAGCACATCACTGCTTCTGTAAACTAGCACAACAACATTACATTTTACTATTCTTATTCCAAACTTCTTACTTTTTCTGTGAGGTTTGCTCCCACTGTGTTCTGAGCTTAGTTATGTTAAGTTAAATTAAGTTACGATAAGATGAGATACATTTTGTTAAATTGAGATTAGTTACGTTAAGTTAACTTAAGATAAGTTAAGATAAGTTAAGATAAGTTAAGAAAAGTTAAGATAAGTTAAGATAAGTTAAGATAAGTTAAGATGAGTTAAGATGAGTTAAGATAAGTTTAGTTATGTTAAGTTAAATTAGGTTAAGATAAGATACATTTAGTTAAGATAAGTTAAGATGAGTTAAGATAAGTTTAGTTAAGTTAAGTTAAATTAAGATAAGATACATTTAGTTAAGTTGAGATAAGTTAAGTTAAGTTTTTTTTTTTAAAATTAAGTTAATATAAGTTAAGATAAGTTAAGATAAGTTAAGTTAAGATATATTTGATAATCAAGTGCCTCTGCAGGTGCTTGAGTAATGTGTGTGTGTACATTTGTGTGTGTGCATGTGTGTCTGCAGACATGTCAGATGAGGATAGTATCTCAGCTGCTGTCCAGGCTGTGAACCAGCAGATCGGCGCTGGTGGCTTGAACCTCCTCATCAACAACGCTGCTATTAACAAACCGGGCGCACCAGCACCGTTATCTGCCACCGGGAAAAGGGACATGATGGACGTGTACGAAACCAATGTGGTCGGACCATTTCTCATCGCAAAGGTTGGTTTGTCTCACTCTTCTCTGTGCTCATAATGTGCGTACACACAGACCCAAACATGTACAGGTACAGGTAAACAGCTGTGAGCATTATGGGATGATGAAAAAGCGGTAACTGCTGCATTGTTTGCAAAGAAGGAAAACACCTGCACGCATGTCATCATCATGTATCTACGTCACTGCTGAGGTGTAACCGATACCATGAAAAACAATTAAGGAAAAAGAAAACAAAAATACCCAAAATATGAAATAAGTAGACGTGCAAATAAAGATACAAATGCTAGGTAAAATGAGTAGGTAAATACAGATGGTATGTACACAAGTGATGCATCGTGCAGACACACACTCTCTGTCACCTCTCTCTTCAGATGCTTCTCCCACTCCTCCAGAGAGCTGCAGGGATGGACTCAGCTGAAAAGGGTAATGAAGTGGAAACAGCTCAGATCACTTTGATTTATACCTTAACTCTCAAAAGAGCCATTTTGCCCCCTCTTCCACAAAACACATTTGACAACGCAGCTTATAAGTTTTATGTAGAGTTACAGTATATTTGTTGCATTTATGAAATTACAGAATGACAATAAAGGAAATTGTTGAGATCATGTTGCTTTTTTTACCTGTTTTAATAAAGGAAAAGACCAAACTCTTTTGAAGAGGAGGAAAAAATACACTGGCATGTTTAGGCCTACTTTGAAATCATTTAAACACAGAACTATGCAGGCCTATTTGAGTCCTCATATTTGTTGAATCAAATAAAATAAAATGAATATAATATAAAGATACACAAAACAATAAAAAATATCATAGAAAAATGAAATGAATAGAAAAAGTAGCCCACTTTCATAGAAATAAAACATATCGCTGCAGCATAATAGCTTAATATGAGAAAACATAAAAAATAAGCCAGTTTTATGTCCATTTCAGTGTGTTTTCATCGAGCTGTCATCCTCAGCCACGCACCATCAACCTTCGCGCAGTTATAGTGTTCTCACCTGTTTAGTGTGATTTCTGTTTCTGAACATCGCTGCAGATCTGCTCTATATCCGGGCTCTAAGATGTGACTTTGATCTTCACACAGGACTGCAGGCTGTCATCTGTGAGGCCGGAGCGATATTTGAATTTTATCTAGTTCATGTGCGAGAAAACCTGCTCGCATAAGTATGTTGATCCAAAGATGGACAGGACTCCAAATGCATACTTCCTCATGTTTATAGAAGTGTTTCAAACACAAGTCTGTCGGGTTTGGGGAAGTTTTCAATATCGCTCCATTTGTGGCCCTCTGACGTGCGACATCTTCAAGATCAGCTGTCAGGCTTTTGAACTTGGACACTCATAAGTCTTTATCAGCTATGTCGGCCAGTTCCATTTCAAGGTCGGGTTGACTTACTCCTGTGAAAGCTGACATGTTCAGCAGTGATGGATCGATATCCAGGGGCGCCACAGTTCCTTTCTGAACTCGCTGAATTTTTCCCATAATGCAGTTTGCATTACGATGATCGCACGCTGTAAATATTCACTATTTATGTGATGATGTTCTTCTTAGTGAGGGGGAGTGCGAGAGCGTAGCTCTCTTTACATCTTTGGCAAACACTGTCATCTTGCGCTCCAATGCCAAAACATCCTCCAGCATCTGCAGGGCTGTTCCCTTTCCCTGGAGACTCTTGTTCAGCTTGTTTAAGTGACACGTCATATCCACCATGAAGTGCAACTTTTTCAGCCACGCTGGATCTTCCAGTTCAGGATAGGTGAGGAAAGTTTTCACATGTTCAAGACAAGCGGCAAACCGTTTCAGCACCTCTCTGGACTTTGTTAAGCAGCTGGAGATCCAAATATACGTTGTCGACTTCATCCAACAAGGAACAGAATTGTCGGTGGTTTAACCCTTTTGCCATTATTTTGTTCACCATCTGAACAACAAGGTTCATCACCTCCATACATTCGGGAGGAAATGTCTGAGCGCACAGTGCTTCTTGGTGCAAGATGCAGTGAGACGTCAGCAGCTTTCAGTCCAGCGACTTCTGAAGTCAATTCACAAACACCCCTTCTGTACTCCTCTCATGCTAGGTGCCCTACCAGTAGCCACTGACACCCCCCCCCCCATCCCCCCCCCCCCCCCCCGCCCCCCCCCCCCCCCCCCCCCCCCCCCC
>CALSCE010010634.1:3631245-3648738 GCA_943593645.1 Bovichtus variegatus
GTGTGTGTGTGTGTGTGTGTGTGTGTGTGTGTGTGTGTGTGTGTGTGGGATTGAGTGATAATGAAGGAACATGTCACTCAGTGCAACAATGAGGCTCATTGATGAGTTTTTAACAACAATGTAGCTCTATGGCTCGGAGGAAGGAGACACTATCAGGCTTGGATACGCACACTGTACTTGTTAGAAGATACATTCACTGTCGGTTTGGGTCTGCACGTGAGTTTTGTTGAGAATAGGAAACATCCTAAAGTTGGGGAGTGAGTGCACGGCAAAAAGGGAAGGACCCAAATGCAGACAGTCCAGGCAGAAAGGAAAGGCATTGAGCGTTAATGACAATCTGGCAACTGACTGGGGAAAAGGAAAGTAAGCTGCTACGTGTACTGCAGGGCTGATGAGGGAAAATGGAAAGAGGTGAGAAGTGGGGAAAGGGTTACTGCAGGAGAGAGGCTGCATCAGAAGTGACTGTCGACTGGGACAGGTGCGATGGAAGCTTTGCATACATCATGTGCAGAGTTGTCTTTTACAAAACAAATACAGAGAAGAAAACAAAAATGTGTTTTATAAAATCAGCAAGTAAATAGAAATGTTCTCATCCAGAATTAAAGAGGATAAGTTATAATTATAAAAGAAATCTTCCCAAAAGAGTCTTTATTTAGGTAAAACATGAACAAATACTACAGTTCCCTCTGTGCCTCTATTTCAAAGCATCCAGTTTGTTAATCATGCCATGAGGACAAAGACAGTAATGTTGCCAAATACATCACATGCTGGGTGTGGAGGGAAATATGTGACAGTCATTGATGTCCCTGCACGCAGGTGTGTTCTGTGCTTTACTGACATCTCCCTGACTCTCCTGTTAGTTCTGTTGCACCTGTTAGGCAGGACAACTCGCAGTCTGGTGACCGACCAAAACCTCCAGCCTGAGCAGTAATGAGCCAGAATAAGTGAAAACACTGGTGTCCTGATGCAGTAAGGAGTCCGTCCTGGCTGCATGACTGCTCTCCATCTGCACACTCACAGCTTTGATGAGTATGCTGATGGTATTTCAGCTGTGTACAGCCAGGGGCCTGGAACTGACACACTTGGAAGGAGAATCCTATAATTAGGTGCATCTGTGATTGGCGGGTCTATTCTAAAATAACACAAAAAAGTTGAATTTGACACGCGGTCATTGACGCAGAATATCATTTGCTTCAGTTCAGATGTTTGTGGATGGCTTCAGCTTGTGATTACGCTAAAGAATGATATATTTATTGTTTAAAAAATTGCTGAATTTCCTCTGTTCTTTCCGCTGTTGGTCACCAGGCGGCATTGAACATGCTGACCCGCTGCCAAGCTGAGGACTTCAAGAAACACAAGATACTGGTGACGGCCATCCACCCTGGCTGGGTCCGCACTGAGATGGGAGGAGAACAGGTGAGCTGATGGACAGTTGCAGAGAAGTTCTGCACATTACATTACAATGCACATTCATCTGACGCTTGTAGTTGCTTTGGAGATTCCTATTTTACAAACACAGCATCATGATTTGTTTATAAAATCATGATGCACACTGAAATATCTCTACGACTACCACCGATTGCCATGAATGTTTGCACAGACATTCACGGTTCACGGAAGGATGGTGCCTGAACCAGTATCGCTGACTCGGCAGCAGTGCAACAGACTGCTGCATTCAGAAACAAAACCAAACGTTTGCTAAGCTATAATTCAACCAATACTCATGTGTGTTTGTAGTGATAATTATGTCAATCTTACAGTTGCAGGTAAAAACAAACTTTTCATTTTGAGCCTCTAATCGAGCATCGTGATAGGCCACACTGATGCCCCGCCCTGTATTGATGAAGCTGTTTCCCCTTCATTTTTTTCTTGACTTTCTTCTTTTTCTTGTGATTGTTTGTCTCCTCTCCCCCAGGCTCCTTTGACCCCCCAGGACAGCGTGCATGGCATGCTCAGCATGATGTCATCGCTCAGCAACAAAGACTGTGGGATGCTTCTGGACTGGCAGGGCAACACAATCCCCTGGTAGCAAGTCAGAAACTGAGGGAATAATATCAGAATCATGTAAACGGGGAGCTGAATACTAATCCACGTGTACGGTTAATGCACACATTGTAGCTGCGTTTTTGAATTGACAAAATTCCGAAAATTTCTGGACGTCTGCCTAACTATGTAACACTGTGGCTGCTGTGTTTCTGACAGTATGACGGTGCGAAGGTGTCTTTAGCAGAGATACAACAGAACACACACGCAGCCTATTCCTTCTTTTATATGTACTACTACCACCGCTCTGAAATAAAGTCAACTGAATTGCATTGTGGTTGTTGGTTCAGCAGTGCAGACTTTAGACGTGTTCCAGTCACACCATCGTCCACTGAGCACTGAGATCAGATCCAGTCCGCTTTGGTGTTTCCTGATGTGGAAACAATCTTCTTTACATCTGCATTTTTCTTTGGTTAATACCTCTCACTGGAGGCCACCTGTGGAAATGACACTGTTACCACTAAGCTTCACCTTCAGACTGTATCCTCCCCCTATTTGTGCCGGGGAAATCACCAGAGATAGGAAAGAAAAGAGAATGTTAAAATAGATGAAGCAGAGGCAGAGACATCCTGATTTTGAGTCTGTAGTATAGGTCAAGCTCTAAAACACCGGAGCCCCAGATCGTAATACAAGCTTTCTGCTGAAAATCTCTAGTCCCAAAGCACAAGCATAAATGACTCAAGTGATGTCAGCTGAAGCAGCACTAATCAACACTTTTATATCAACAATGGATCAAATGTGTGTATTCTAAAAGGGGTTGTTTACGGATCATTTCACAGTTTCACAGTATTTCCTGTTGTAGTGTATGTAAATACCATCAGCTGACAGGAAGTAGTTATGAACCCAAGCAGTTGCCTTGAAACACAATGAAACGGTCGACAGTGCCAAACAAACTGAGAATGATCAGCGACTCTGCAGCTCCTCAGCTGTGCAGAGCTGTTTATCCTCCAGCAGCGCAGCACAGTTAGAGACGAGCTGGTGAACATAGTGGAGCACTTAGCAGATGTTTCCACTGCACAGTACGGCTCTACTCGACTCGCCTTTTCTTTGGTTTTCCATTAGGAAACGTTGTGGACAGTACCTGGTACATGGTATTTTCTTTTAGTACCACCTCAGCCGAGGTTCCAAGCGAGCTGAGCCGATACTAAAAAGTGACGTTAAAACACTGCAGACCACTAATTGGTCAAAGAGAATCGTCATTAGCGCGATACGGGACGTCTTACACAATCCCGGCAAATTTTAAATATCAAACTATGTCATACAATTGACAAAGTGCAGACGTTCCTCTGTTTGGTTACCAAAGAAAGAAAGGAGTCTCCTGTTTACACAGGGTCGCAGTTTCCCTCAGCTTGCCTACACTGAGGGGGTAATATCTTCTTCTTCTTCTTCTTCTTCTTCTTCTTCTTCTTCTTCTTCTTCTTGTTTATCTTGTTCTTCCTCTTTTGTGAGGTTTGTTGGCGATTGGCAACCACTGATATGGTGCATTAGCGCCACCTACTGGACAGGAGTGTGGAGCAGTAGATTGGCAGGATAACAAAGAAATCGTACACTATCTCCGATGTCTTTACGAGCAAATTCCCCCGGTAATTCAATTAATCCTGACATAAATTCTCTTCTTTCTTTGCCATACCTGTTGCAGTCTGTTCGTACATTTTTGACAGTTTCTGTTTGTTTGCATTGTGTACAGAGTCCAGTGGGGTGCGGGCCTATTGTATTGAGTGTTTGATTTAGTCCTGTGTGTCCTATTCTCAGACGGGTCATGACCGTCTCTTCCCCTGGTGCTCCTGCTCCGTCTTCCATCTACACCTACATGTTTCTGAATGCTGTAAGGATGTCTTCCTGTGTCACTTAGGTCCCAGTATTCCTTCCAGGTTTTGTAATGCAAATGAAACGTTTTAAACACAATATCCCGCCTGCATGGCGACTTCCCAGACTTAATGGTGATTCCGAGCCTCCTGCCCACTCCTGTGTAAGTCAGTCAGTCAGTGCATTAGATGCTACTTCACAATGAGGGATGAAGAATGCAGCACCTGTATGCTCAGTCTCTGATTCTTTTCAACTACTGCAAAGATGAAAATTTTATGTTGCTGTTGGTCAACATAGTTTTATTCGCTATTGTTCCCTTTGGTACCAGTTTAGATTTTTCTTTCAATTTAAGCCGCAAACCTAAATCTGTTGATGGCACAGTGAATCTCAACGGAGGTATAGCTGATGATGGAGCAGTGGTGCTGAGTTCTAAATCACACAGATCTACATTTTGTGCCTTGGCATTCCCTATCCACCCAACACTGTAAAATGTAGACGCCTTATGCTTCCAAAACTCCTGTAAGATAGTATTTATAGGGTGAGATCTACTATGCCCTTGTAGGTTTGTCCAATATGCCAACGATACCTCGACCCTCTGGAATTCGAAGCAACATTTCTCCCATTTCAACTTGCACTGCAGATGCTGGTGATGTTTTTAATGATCCACTACAAATTTGGAGAGCTTGTTCAACATCAAGTTTTTTAAGGTTGGTCTCTGCTGCAGACGCATAAGCGATGCATCCATAATCCAGTCGATATTTAAGAAAGATGTCCTCCTTGCTCCCCATCGCAGTGAATTATTAATCTTTTGCCCTGTGGACACCAGGTGAGCTCTTCATCAAACAGAACTCCAAGAAATCTTGTTTGAGTAATTTCATGGTTACTACTTTATGGTGTTTAGTAAAATAATCTGACTTGTGACTATTCAATTGACAGTTTAAATCCCTATTTGTTTTCCTATTCTTCTACTTTAGATAGATTTCGACCCCCTGACCCAGAGAGTCAGTGTAAGGTGATTTTACTATATTTTGCTCAACCTGCTCACAACTATCATTAATCATTACGTTAATAATAGCGGACTACACACACTGCTGGGTTTCGTTTTCTTCTGAGTAACTTTAATATTCCGGCCCCACTTTAACTTCTGTTGTCCACCCAAACAGGAAGTCTGACACCAAACGATACCTCTTACCATTTACACTTCATTTATTAAGTATAATAAGGAGTCCCTCTTTCCATGACATGTCATAAGTTCAAAGAACATATTACGTCTCTATCCTATATCATGTTAAACAATCCTAATACTGCTTCAAGTGCGCCGTCTTTCATATGAGCTAACACGCTGTAACAGATATTATCTCTCCCTGGTGAGGTTTGCCGTGCATTAGAAAGGTAATTCAAATAGATGACATAGTAAATCTAGTTCTTCTTCTGACGTAGCCCTTCTCCACACTGCTTAGCTTTTCAAGGTACATTTTTCTGAGCTGTGCATCTTTACGAGTGTCTTTGCTCGGAGTTCTGCTTTTCTACATTACTAACTGCCTGCATATTACTGCTGGTCAGCGCTGGTAGATCAACAAGTTGTTCTTTTTGCCACTCATTTTGCTTATCATTCCCCATATGTCCGACAGCTGAGTTTACTTTTTCTTTTTTACGTTTTGCTGATCTAATCGTTTTCCGCACTGCGCTCTTTTGTAGCGGATCAATGTATCCAGTGTGTGGTGAGCTTTTAGCTGTCTAAATGTGCCATTTCTCCTTTTAATAGCTTTACTACAGTTATCATCCCACTATGGCACACCACCATTTTACCGTTGGCCTCCAGCACTCTGTAACAGTTTCTTCTGCTGCCTCCACATCTGTTATATTCTCTCCTATTAGCTCTGCACACCTAATTTAATTTAACACGGATTATAGATTATAGTCATTTACTATCACTAAACTGTCCTTTCCTGTCCATACTTTGATTACAATTGATTCTTGTTCTTTCCCTTTATTAATCAAATAATAACTCATCCCATTCTTCACAAATGTTGCCACCCCTCCACCTTTCCTGGTTTTCCTATTATCCTGATTGCAGTATAACCATATACCGTAATTTCTGGACTATTCAGCGCATCTGAATATAAGCTGCACCCACTGAATTTTTAAAAAATATGTATTTTGTACATAAATAAGCCGCACATGTCTATAAGCCGCAGGTGCCTACCGGTACATTGAAACAAATGAACTTTACACAGGCTTTAACGAAACACGGCTTGGAACAAAAATAAATAGGCCTTTAAACGCCTTCAACTTGAAAGCTGCATCATATGCCTTTCTCCGTGTCTTTGCCATGATGAGGGTGACAACATGACCGTAATCAGAATCGTGACCATTCATAATGTCCGCTGTTTAAAATGTCCGCTGTTTAAAATGTCCGCTGTTCATAATGTCCGCTGCTGAAGACATTCCAAGAACTAATAATGCAATTGAAGGTTGGCATAATGTTTTTAGAGGTTCATTTGGTACACTGAATGAAACACCGAGAAATTTCGTAAAAAAGTTAATTACCGTAATGAATGGGAAGTTTGAGCGCGCTCGATTTACGTCACATTATGTGACGGTGCTCAGTTTTTTGCCGACATGAAGCTTGTGAAAGATCCATAAAAATCCATAAATTAGCCGCGTCATTGTATAAACCGCGAGGTTCAAAGTGTGGGAAAAAAGTAGCGGCTTATAGTCCGGAAATTACGGTAATACAAATTCCCATGACTTCAACTATGTGTCTTGTATGACAAACTTTTTGAATTCTTGTCCATTGGCAAGAAAGCTTCTTGCGTTCTGCTGTAGAATAACTATTATCATGAAGAGCCACCACCACATGCCTGAGAGTTAGATGGAATAGAATATTCTGCATTTATATACTCAAAGCAACACATGTCAGCATTCACCCACATTCATACAGAGTCTCAGGCTGCCTTACAAGGTGCATCAGTAGTAGGTAAACATTCACACACACTCACACACCATGTGGCCATGGCATCGGGAGCAATTTGGGGTTCAGTATCTTGCCCAAGGACACTTTGACATGTTGACATGTTGACCGTAGAGGCTGGGGATTGAACCACTGACCCTCTGACTGCTGTCCCTGTGGCCCAGGAGGTAAAATGTGCCTTCACTTATCATTTCTTCCACTGTTTCCCAGCTTAGTCCTTTGATATTTTTCAGCTGATTTTACTATGACCTCAATCATTTCAGTCTTCTTGTTCGTCTGTGCTGAGCTATTTATCACATCCACCATGAACGACACAAACTCACTCTTGCCCACAGTGAGCATATCTTTCTTTAGAGCAACCTTGTCACATCCCCACAGGGTCTGCTGTTGCTCTCCGCTCCCACTGATATAGAGGCATCTGTCTGCTTGGACACTTTCTTCACTGCTTCAGAGTATGAAATCCCCCAGGGAGACTTTAACTCGCTGCACATCTGCTGATTTCTTGCTGACTTCACACCCTCCATAGGCTGAACTATGTTCTCCTCCAGATTTGCAACACTTAGCTTAGCTCTTTATTTGCATTTCCCATGTGCTCGCCTGCACACCTACCACATCTCTTTGCTGCTACGTGGCCACATGTTTTGCACCTGATGCATCTCAGTGGCGGAGGAATATATGGCCTGACCTCATAACTCATGTATCCTTTATATACTTTGCATGGTAATCTAGGCTCATCGAATCTGATCATGACAGACAGGCTGTCACGTTATCCCTCCATATCTGGCAGATGTTTTTACTTCCAACACCTTTGCACCTTCCTTATTATCTTTAATATGATCAACTGACACAACTGTACATATGACAGTTTATGACAGCAGTGAACATGGCACTTTCTTACCATCTATTGTATTCAGTCATGCAGCCTTCCCTTGTTGCGCACTATCCCGACATCTGGTTACCAGAATAAGAATTCATCAGGTGGACACACACATAACTCATAGCAGTCTTTTGGTACAGACTGCTATGAGAATGATCAGGGGTCAACATGTATGAGCAGTCCATTATTAGACAGGCACAAAGAAATAGTGTCTGATCCAACCCACATTCTACCTTCTCAGTGTTGAGCAGGAACACACACTCTCTCCCGCCTACGTCCATTAAGCTTCTCCACACGAACATGCAATGTAATATAGATGTAGACGTTGGCCATGAGGGTCGTGCGATAGGTGTCAGTATGTGTGTATGTGAATGTGCAAACTGTGTATGTGTGCGGAAGCCATGTGTTGACGTTCTTTTTCTTTTACTATGCAGTATGTATGATTGTTGTCTTCTGTGGAACTGCAGGACGGAGTCCAGAACAAATTTCCCTCCGGGGACACTAAAGTGTATTGTATCGTACACTCTGAATGGATGATCATGTAAGAGTAGGCAACTGTTTGCGAACACATTTGCCACAAGACCTTTGTAGTCTGACTTACTTGCCAGCATGGTATTAGTTATGTTACCTTTGTTCAAGAATATGAACTTTGCCAAATACTGATTTCAGTAAGCACAGTGCAAGCTAATCGTAAAATACAGTTTTAGCACTGGTGGTGAAATATTTGAACTGCCACAGCTTTTCCACAGATTCTTTTATTTAATTACATTTTTTTTACCAACTCCAGCTAAACCTGTTGTGAAAACCCTGTTGACAGTGGGTGCTAACTGTTCTGTTCACCTTTGTTTTCTCTTCCAAATGAGATCACTGACCAACCTGTTGGTGTGTTTCCAACCAGTCTCATCGTCCGACTGCTATTGAATGTTATCGTAACCAAAAATGAATAAACACAATTTGTAATAATCCGGAGCTTTCTACATGGTCCGTATTTAATGTAAAACGTCCTCTATAAGTTACCATCCACATCTCACCAAAAACATTTCGGGTCACATTTCTTTTTTAATCCCTAGATGGCGCTGCTCAGCATTGAGACTTTTCTAGGTTTCTGGGTGTCCTCACATGATCTTTACGTTAGGAAATCAAGATGCCTGCGCAAAAAAAAGAGAAAAAAATCATAATTTTTGAATATTTAAAAGAAACCACCATATCACAGTGTCAGAGAAAAGAAGAAAAGCAGGTTTAATTTAATTTCTAGTGTTGAACTTTTTACACTCCCTTTCTCTAATACATGCCTCTTACAAAACAACCTACATACAGTTTTCCAAAAAAGCAACTGAGAGGGCACTGAATCACCTTTAATACCTGCAGCAGTCGACCTGTACAGTTATGTGGACATCAGTGTTGCCTGCACTGCTGGATTGAACTCAGTGTGGAAAGGTTCTGCTCCGACACACAGGCAGCATGGCAACATGTACAAGTGTCAGTTTAAAGATGGCCGTGTGCTCCAGTGCTTTTTGGAACGTGTGCCTTTGTCAGGGATGGAGAAGAGCATAGATGTACTACAACATACAGTCATACATATCATCTGGAATTTACACATCCATAACAATAATGATACAAGGATCAAGAATCAGAGCCAGAATTATACGGTATAGCAATAATAATAACAATTATTGATATTGTCTAAAAACTACACTTATGTTTTCATCTTTTCTTTCTTCAGAAAAAAAAGAAAAAGAACCATATATTTATATTTATATACTGGAAGTTATTTTGTCCTTTTTCTTTCTGGTTTTCTGACTAAATAGGTAACTTAAATATTTACAATGATTATTTTACAACCATCGGCCCAGCCCACTGAAGATAAAACGTTCCTTTGAGTTTGTCTAGAATAAAAAGGAGGGATGAGGGAAGAATGGTCCCAGTGAAAGGTGAGGTAGGGAGGGAGCAGAGGATGGATGTGGGGTCTCCACCCTCACACTGGAGGGGCTCCACAGGGCTCCAGGTCCTCCTACCCCGAGCTGCAGGGGTGTACAGGGTTGTCCATCCCTTGATACAGGGAGGAGTCACTGCCCCGTGTCCCTGGGACATCTCAGTTTGTGCCACTGTTGGGTTTCTCTCTCCCTACATCACCAGCAGCTGCCCCAGCACCATCCTGAAGTGCTGCGTGCAGCCTGCCAGCTCCCTCACCCTCTCAGTCATCTCTCTGGCTGCTCCAGGGGAAGGATACTGAAGCGCGGCTGTCTTCGTACTGATCACAATGTCTTTGAGTTTTTCGCAGAGCGTGTTGCTGCTCTGGGTCACCCGGGCCCTCACATCAGGAGACTTGGCCTGGCGCGACAGCGTGTCACCAATGAACACCAGCTTGTGCGCGCTGAGGATGACGAACTTGCTGTGCGCCACAAAGATCTTGGGTGGTTGGTTGGAGTTGACGGCGGTGAAGAAGGCGTCTATGGCGTTGGTCACTGTGGTGACGTTCTGCTCACATTGCTCCTGGTAGAAGAGGAGGAGCTGCCGGTCGCCATGGCACAGCTTGGAGGAGGAGGGGCCTCCAGAGCCGTTCTGGGCCTGCTGGTTGGCCGGAGGGTGGAGTGGAGGCGGGACCCAGCCCGTCATGTCGTTGTTGATTGGCCGGCTGACTTCCTGCTCGAGCCGCTCAAACTGTTTGATCTGGTAGGAGAGGAAGAGGAAGGAGACAGGTATTACTTGATAATAAAGCTATGATTCTAAAAATCTGATAAAATCTTTTTCAGTAACATTCGATATAATTAAAATAGTTTGTAATGATTCCAGTGTGTATGTGGAACGTGAAAGGTGTCACTCATAGTGATGAAAACACAGAATCATCATCAGACAGACAGACAGACAGACAGACAGACAGACAGGTACCTGTTGTTGTTCCAGTTGTGTCTTGTGTCTGATGATGTTGCCTTTCTCCAGCAGCTGTTTTTGGTTCTTCTCGAACTCTTCCTTTCCCTGACACACACACACACACACACACACAGAAACAGATATATTTAATATACAGTCTATGTCTCCCTCTAGTGGTGACATACACGAACTGCAGCAACTTTGATTTTGAATATCTATTATTATTTATTTCACACGCACACACACACACACACACACACACACACACACACACACACACACAGTTCTTATCGTTACATTTGTAATGACACAATGCTTTTTCTGAAAACACTGAAGGTCAGTCAGCAGCTTTGTGACTTCATGAGCTCTGTTATTTATATCTAGCGCCACCAACAGCAGGACATGTCAGGGCCCGACACGAAAGCTTAGCTAGTGGAAAACAAGTTAAAGTACTTTCAGATACTTTATCAACTACACATCAGCGAACAAATGACTGATATTATTTAGCATCGCTGTCTTCATTTTCTCAACAAAAACCATGACTTCAAAACAACAGCGACTACATAAAGTGTGGGTGTGTGTGTACCTGTAAATGTACGTAGTCGTAATCCTCCATCCAGCCTTCCTCTGTGCTCTCATACGGCCTGTCCACACCTTCCTCTTCCTCTGCAGCGGTAAACTTTGGCGGAGAGGGGAGAGGTCGCGACTGAATGTTCACCTTCTCCCCTCCCTGATAGCTCCCACTCCCTGACCCTGTCATGTGACCACTGATCTCCCCTGGGATTGGAGGAAGAGGTAGCTGCTGCTGCTTATTCCTTTTGAAGAGCAGCGAGGCGTTACCGTGGAGAAAGGAGGCGAGCTGCTTGGCGTCGTCGGGGATGCCTCGCGCCGTCATGATGAGCCGATCTAAGTCATCCCCTCCTGCTGGAGGTGCTGTGAGCGCAGTGTGAGACCAAGAAACGGTGTCTAAGCTCTGACTGTGTTGAATCAAACTCTGAAAGACCTCCTCCATCTTCCCCACCTGACGGAACAGCTTGGTCTGCAGAGAGCGGTCTGTGGCCTGGGCGGAGTTAGCCACAGCACCCCGGGCAAATTCGAGGAAGTCTCGGACAGTGGAGCGCACGCGGTCAGCAGCTTGATGAATGGCTGGGAGGTTCCCTTCCAGTTGAGCAGGGCTTCTCCAGTTACCGGTGATGAATGACATCATGAGGGAGACGCTGGACTCAACAGCTTGCTGGAGGCGAGACAGACGCTCCATGGCTTGCTCCAGGTCCAAGATGAGGGGTTTCCCTGGAGCGGAGCCAGGAAGTGAGGAGGAGGAGGTGTCGCGGACTGGGACCATGTCTAAGGAAGAAGCAGAGTGGTTGCTCCGTGTGCTTCCTGTGCTGGAGGCAGACAGCCTCTTGAAGGACAAGCTGAGCTCCTCACTGGTGGACTGGGCATCACGCACAACCTGTAAAAACAAGCATCGTCAGTACTAGCTATGATCTGAAGTATTTGTTACATTTTCACAACGAAAACAAATCAAAACCTAAATAAAAAGTCACTTTTGTTAACAAGCGGTCCTACCTGTGGTGGGACATCGTAGATGTTGTGCTCTCCCCTCTCTCCTCCTTTCTCCTCTCGTTCCCGAGGGAAGTCGTAGACATCCTGGCTGTGGTGACCTCCGGTCCGAAGGCTGGCCGGGATGTCGTAGATCTCCTGGTGGGCCTGGCTGACTCCGCCCCTGTCTGCGCGATAATGCTTGTCAGTCAGGATGGGGGGCGGGACATCATACACGTCCTCTGGAATCGGCGGCTCGTCGTCGTCGTTGAGATTGTTGTGCAGGTACTGGCCGGGAGGGACGGGGACTGGCTTGAGTTTGGCAAAGTGGGGTGGAACGTCGTAGGTCTCCTCTCTGATTGGCTGAGCATCTGGGACATCTTTACTGACAGACGGGGGGAAGTCATAGACCTGAAGAGAGAGGGGGAGAGAAATATTACAATATTATATCAAATGTTAAAGGCATAGTAGGTAGTTTGTAAACTAACACCATTTAAAGTTGGCCACTCCTCCCCGGAGAGAGAGAGAGAGAAAGTAAAGGGGAGAGAGAGAGAGAGACAGAGAGAGAGAGAGAGAGAGAGAGACAGAGAGAGAGAGAGAGAGAGAGAGAGAGAGAGAGAGAGAGAGAGAGAGAGAGAGAGGGAGAGAGAGAGAGAGAGAGAGAGAGAGAGAGAGAGAGAGAGAGAGAGAGAGCAGCGGTGGTTGAGCAAGCTAGAGTGTGAATGAAGAGAGGGTGTGGCGCTTGCTAGAACAAAGCAGTGAATCAGAGAAATAAAAGTTTTTTTTCTTATTTTATTTTCGCACAACCCTGCAGAAAGGCACCAGATTTTGTATTGAATGCAGCACAGGCTTCATCCTGCTGTGGCCTGTCTGCTCTGTGTGACACACCGATAGCAGCACACAGCAGAGGAAAGAGACGGGCAGGAGAAACACACAGTGATGCAACAGCCTTTGTATACGCACTAAAGGTGCATATGTTTCAGACGCCGAGGGCCATGAAAAAGCGTCATTTTATGACCTGGGAATGAGAACGGGCCGCACACCCTGCTTATTGGCTGAGGATTACACACCCACATGCCCAGAAACGTCCAGAACACAGCAAAATAAGAAAAAAAAGATAAAATCCAGGCAGAGGGCTGCAGGGTCTCTGTGCCACCACACACTTAGGTTGTTTAGGTCATCAGTGATGATTGAGAGGGATTATTTTGTTGTGTCTTTACAGGTACAAAATGCTGCATATTATACCTTTAAAGCAACCTTGACCACTGATTTATATCCTATTTTTGAAGTATGCCGTACACACACACACATATACAGCACATCTTCAAATTGCCAGCATGAAGCAATGTTATCAAGCTTGTCACACTGCATATCTGTGAAACACGTACATGCACAAAGTCTTACCGTCTGCTGCGTGTTCTTGTCTGCGCCTGCTGGGGTGTCATATATATCTTGACCACTAGAGGGTCCCTTCACCACCATGGGAGGAGTGTCATACACCTGGACACAGAGAGCAAGACAGGCATAACTAATGTGTGCTGTCACACACACACACACACACACACACACACACACACACACTATGTCTATCTGCATGTGACTCTGATATTCGACCTCATGAGTTTAACCTCTTCTAAACACAGGTGTTCCGCAGGGTTCTTCGAGTTACATTTAAATAATGCCACATAGAACTCAGTTTACTACCTGTTTCCATGATCATACCGGCCAAATCATTTAGGGTTGATGGAAAACCAGCGGGGACAATATGACCAGCAGTATGTGTCCTATTAATTCCTATGAATCAATTAATTGATCTAATGCAACCTGGACCTGGAAAAACTATTCAAAAAATAAATTGCATTTAATTCATTTAAGTTCGAGGCAAGAGAACATATTTGAGACTTCTCTAAATGAAAGTCAAGACCTTTTTAAATCTTCTAAAGCTTTTTTAAAGAACTCTTTCCTGCAGATACTCGTCCTGTAGTGGTTGTTCAACATCACACAACTGTGTGTGTATCAGAGGCGAGATGAGAGCTGTAAATGAGTGTAAGTAGTTGGTACAAGAGGTGGTCATAATTTCATCACCACATATCAGGAGCAGCTGCTTTCTTGGTATTTCTGGACACGACGTAGTCTATGGGGATGGTCGGGCAACGGACAAACAATAATGAGACTGGAAGGTTGTTCATCTTAAAACTACCGAATGAGAAAAAGAACCTGATTCTGCCCTCGTAACTGCCTCCAGTTGTTACTGATTTTAAACTGTGGTGCTTATCAACAGTGTCTGGCTGACAGGATTCAGGACACAGTCATATCTGTCTGTACTGGCTCATATGAAATAGCGGGTTCAAGTACACAGACACTGGATCTAACGAGTCATAAAATAGGGTCTAAAATGGTTGAATGCATTACATGTACTGCCTTTGTCTCAGGGGGAGAGGGAGAGGAAAGCAAAGCAGCACGGTGGAGATGAAGGGGCAAGAGAGAAGACGAAGGCAGAAGCGGTGAGAAGGAAGAGAAGAGAACAACAGGGGCAGGAAGAGGATGGGAAGAGAAAGACGAAACAAAGGAGAGGAGGAGGAGACGGTGGGGGGGAGCAATAAAGAGAAAGGAAGAAAGAAACGAGAATGAAGAAGAAACTGTACGAAAAGAAAGAGGAGAGGAGAAGACAGAGAAAGGGGAGGGGTGGAAAAACGGCAGAAAGGAGGTGCAGAGGGGGGCGAAGAGCTGTCCCAGGAATGTGAACCAGTGTGCTTTTGGTCACATGACCACCTCTCTATGAGAGAGTACGCTTTCTGAGCAAGTGTCCATCTATTAACACACACTGTCTCAATCCTTCCTGCCCGTCCATCAAGCTTACCCCGTGTCTCTCACACATAACGGAAGGACTTCCTGCCTCTGACGTCTAACCTCTGACACACACACACACACACACACACACAGCATCAGCTGCATCGTTTCACACACGTCAGGTCAGTGTTGATGTTTCTGCATAAACATGTCTGCTGTCATGGACATACAATCGGTGTGATGCATTGGGTTCAGAAATAGCTGCGCTGTGATGCTACTGTGTGTGTGTGTGTGTGTGTGAGTGTGTGTGATGACTTGTTCTGGTCAGAGCCGTCTACCATGAGCCATCTCCCACACAGCAGACATTTTGATGAAGGGCCTAGTGTTGCGGTACGCTCATTCTTCACCTTTCAGATTGCAGACTTCAAAAAAAAAAAAGAAGAAGCCCAGCAGCTGCATCTGTTATTACAGCTACACATCTTCCTCCGGCTCTTTCTCGTCTTCCCATCATTAATTTTTCTCATCATTCACTGTCACATTGTTTTTCTTTTTTTTTCTCCGTCCTGTGCTCCTCCTCCTCCTCCTGTTTCTCCTTCCTTCTCCTCCAGCTCATTTTCTCCTCCTCTTCCTCCCTCCTGCTACTCCAGTTCTTGTTTTCGCTGTGGTTGTATACCAGCGACCTTTCTCTTTTGGCTCGTCAGCATCAAGACTCTCTTCTACGTACGCTTCCCTGTGTGTGTGTGTGTGTGTGTGTGTGTGCCTGCTTATTAGGCAAAAAAACATTGTGAACAGTATGTGTGGAATTACGCAGGAATAAACTAACGTAAGTGTGTGGAATCGAATGAGAAGACCCTCAAGGCCCGCACACACACACGCACGCACGCACGCACGCACACACACACACACACACACACTTAAAGAGGAAGAGGTTGAGAATTACATCACATCAAATATTAAAGGGATAGTGTGTATGTTTAGAAGTGAGGTTGTATGAGGTACTTCTCCATAGTCTGCACATCACCTACAGTAGATGCAGTTTGGCGAGGCACACCGGGGTACCAGCAGGAAGCTGAGCTGTGAGATGTGCTCATCTTTTTGCGATCGATTTGACTCACGACACAGTTTCGGCGTTCTAAAAATGAAATGGTCATAATGCTGTGAAACCGAACTAGTTCCAAAAACGGAGTACGCAAAGGTAATGTCTTTAAAGAACTCACCATCGGTACACGGAATGTGTGTAACTCACGCATGTGTGTTTAACTTGCATTGTATTTATTGAATATGTGGATTTACCATGAGTATTGATCATGTAGTCTTTTACACCACAACACATCCTACATTTATAACGTTGTGATACTGACTACTTCGCTACATCAGTTTTGTATGTACGATCATTCAAATAGCAAACGTTAGTAAGTGTATTTCAATCACTTTGTGAGTTCAATCATGGAAAATACAACAATAATCTAATGTGGAGAAGTGTCAGTCTGCTACAATGAGTGTTACAATATGCTGATCTGAGTCATGGTAAAGTAAAGAGGCATGTTACAAAGACGTTTTTGAATTGATGTGGTGATTTGAGCTCTGTGTTAATATGACGTGGCTGTGTTATTGCACATTATATTACAGTATATAAGCACTCTGCGTCTATGCACAGCATGTTGGAGTAAAAAACAGTTGCGAAAATTTATCCAAAAGAACACGACAAACTGACGCTGTTTAAATGACGTGTTCAGAGGTGTGCGGTGGGTGTGCACATGTTTGTCCGATGTTTTCTCGCTTTGCACCAAGATATGTGTGCACGTGTTCAGTGAAAGCGACATTCATCCGAGATGTCTCTGTAAAGCAATCATACTCCTGTCTGACCTGTGTGTTGTACTGCTGGCGGGTGGGCGGCACGTCGTAAATGTCATGCTGGGTGGGAGGCTGATGTCTTGGTGGGATGTCATACTCGTCCTGGTCTGCTTTCACTGTGTCGTACACATACACCTGTCCAACCCGAGTAGGAACTACCACCTGCACACAGAAACACAGAGCGGAGAGGCAGGTGAGCGTCCCACCTCAAACATCACTTTTAGAGAACATCTTTTAATCCATGAACAGAAACACACCACAGCAAAAAAACAAACAAAGATTAAACCCCTTATCTTATTCCTCAAACACCAGCCTGTGTTAATGTGACTATGGCAACCTGCAGGGGTCACAATGCACCACCAGGTCACAACGGCCTCGTTCGTCAGACTCTCGAGTTACAAAGCTAAAAGGCTTCTTCACCTTTCATGTAGTGATGCTTCTTCACACCGAATGAACAGAGACTGAAGGTTGTTCAGTCTCATTACCACACGCTGCTCACACACAGGCAGTAAAAACAGAGCAGGGGACCTGTCATAGTTGTCGTGGGAACCAGGCTGACCTATTGTGTGCCTGTTTATACTGAGTATTATATGGTGTGAGTGTAGAGTCAACCAGCCAGCCTGGGAAACCACAACAGCTGTGCTACAGACACACACACACACACACGCACACGCACGCACACACTCACTCACACACACACACACACACACACACACACACACACACACACACACAC
>CALSCE010010634.1:3648748-3667448 GCA_943593645.1 Bovichtus variegatus
ACACACACACACACACACACACACACACACACACACACACACACACAAACACGCAAGGTAGCCATCCCTTTCATCATCCTCTCATTTCCACATTTCTATGTTCTGGTTAATATGACCAGAAAGCCTCAAACTTACCAAGGGAATAGTGTCATTCAATATTCCCTGCATTATAAACGCTACGTTTAGTGAAATACGTTGCACACGGGAGCGAGTGCAGACACAATTCAACATGTTCACCATGCTTTAACGCTCACTGCTCCTTAAAACGTCAATAGCACGTTTTTACGTTTCTATTGGAGCACGGGATTCTCATGGATATGTGTAAAACATATAATAGAAGAAGTTGATGGAACGTGTTATTGAGAGCTGCTGTGTTGTGTCACCCCCCCCCCCCCCCCCCCCCCCCCCCCCGCCCCCGCCCCCCCCCCCCCCCCCCCCCCCCTGCTCTTCATGGGCAGCCACTGTAGGCCAACTGCTCCTGTCTCTGACAAGGAGATGGAACTGATTCCAGAGGGAGAGAACAACATTGTTTCCCTAAAAGTTGAGTATATATCTATAACAAAACAAAACAGAAACTAGCTAAGAGCATGTTGCACATTCTGTGGTATGTGGCATTGGTTCATAATATGTAGTAAAGCAAAAATCAAGCCGAGGCACAAGAAAAACCCAACCCATCCCACAGTACATTTCTTACGAGCTACATACAAATACAGTTTTTTCGGCTGATATATATATTATGTAAATGTTTAATTCCAAACAGACCTAACGTCCCGTATCGGTCTGTGGAATCATTGTTTAATCACACCCAGCCCGAGCCTTGATTAATGGAAGCTCTCAGATAATATTTGCTCGGCTCCCCCAGCTGTCAGAGGGACGCTGTGCGTGAGACAGACAGAGACAAATGATAAAACCACCCGTTTGACAACCTGCCTGTACTAATCTGCCTTCAACTCACCGCCTCGCTATTCTCTCTTCCACACCGATGGACAATTTAGTTTTTTTTTCCAGAGGAAAGATTTCACCACCGGTTGTAATACGAACACTGAGAAACTATTTTATTTTCTTCATTGTCTAATTCTCAGCCTGTGCCACACATATGCACTCATGTAAACACACTTTTCCTCATTGTCACAAAGCTTTCAACAGTATCGACGACGTTTGACTAAGTGCCAGATGTGTCCTGCAGAGAGACACACCCACACACACACATGCACAAACACACACGTCATCCCCAGTCCTGTCAGATTGATAACCCATATTATTGATCACCCGTCTGTGTGCACCCTAGAGGATGGACACACACTTACACACTAACGCTAAGTGATCTGTGTGTGTGTGTGTGTGTGTGTGTGGGTGTGTAAGGTCTAATAATAGTAATAGCCTGCTGAGCCATTTAATACATTTAGGAGATCAGAGCTATGGATCACTGGTCAACACGAGAGAGACATCCTCCTCTTATCGTGTGTGTGTGTGTTATGACTTGTTTCTCTGCATGGCTCAGTGCACAGCTGAATTCAACATCTCATCTCCGTCATCAACGAACAGAGAAATGCCAAAACAGAAAAACACACCGTTTCACACCTAATTCGGATCATTAGAAAGGAAAGGTCACAACAGTGTGAACTTCAACACGTGGACCTGTGCATCCCACTGCTTTGGACAGCACTCACGAGAGAAGGTAACAGTGTTTCATTGAATTCGCTGGTTTTCTGGCAACATCACATTGGCAACGTTACTCCAAGAAGTCTCTGTCAAAATATAGTCGTGCAGCCCACCTACATGCATTAGTAGCACTGCGATTGACTGTCTCAACACACACACCAGCTCTCAACATTAATGAGTGTATCAAGTCCCTGATGTTCCCACCGAACTCTGGTTCGGGGATGGCTGTATACTTTCAGATTTACTGACCTACATATCAACCAAAGAGAACTCTCGGTGTTGTATTCTCAGAATAAATCAGTAGCCTCATAAGAGCTGCAGCGACTCTGACCTACCAACAATAAAATGCCTTCACACACACATTCATTTATGAGGATCCGGTGAATTCCTCTACATGCAAATATACACACGCGCACACACACACACACACACACACACACACACTCACACACACTTTGACAGAGGGCCATGTGTGGCACAAGCTGGGATGTTCACTCTGTTGTTCCATTTGTATGATTACGTCAAGCTGAAGTCTTCTGTTCAACAGATGACCTTTGCTCCAAGCAATGTCCCTCCTCCTTCCCAGCAGCACCCTCCACCCTCTCCCTCCCTCGCTTCCTCTCCTTTTCTTTCTTTCTCTTTCTCTGCTTCATGCCGATGAGAAGCCGGGCCGTGGGCTCTGGCCGAAAAACAAAAAGCAGGATGGAATCTCCTGCGTGGTATCTGCTGGTAAACACAGCACATTCTCAAAGGAAGCCCAATCTTCCAGCTTCAACATGACCACTAACCACACGGAGAAAAATAGACTTTCTACATACATGCAGCCGCAGCAGAGAAAAATAAATCATTACAGCACAGAGATGTGTGGTTGAAAGAGAAAATGTGGTGGAAAAAATAGAGAGAGGCCTCATTGCAGTAGGAGTGGGTGGCTTGTCCTCGTCCGTACTGAACTCTCACTCTGCACGCTGCTCTGTCTGCCTGGTTCAGGGGATATGTCCGGAATACAGGCAGATCGTGTACGTACACGGTCTGCATCTTCTGCATCACACACACACACACACACACACACACACACACACACACACGCACGGTGTTCCCTCAGCATGCACTTTTTATAGAAGTGGATTATTACTACGTATGTTGTCTTACTGTGTTCTGTGCACTAATAGGGAAGACTTATCGGGAAAGACATTTTAATTGTTTATCTTTAAAAAAAAATGTCTCCATTGTTTACATAGTGCAAAAAGACATGTCCAAAAAAGGAGAACAGAAAAAATACATACACATACATGTGTACGAATACAAACATGAAGAGAAACATTGAACTATTTTGGTAAGTGCAGGGCACTGTGGACACCATGACATTCCTACTTAATGTTTGATAAAGCTTGTTTCATTTCAGTTCCTACATATGAATTTATTATGAAGCAGTTAGCGACAGATAGATATGAGTTCACACACACACACACACACACACACACACACACGCATACTGTATATACCTATCTCATTTTATATCACTTTATAATTAATTCAATACACACATAGATATAGTTTATGCATACAAATGTATACATTACAGCTGCCTGTGTGTACACATATCTACAGTATGTGCAGTGGAAGATACTGTATGCATACATTAACATACATACAGCCATACAGGTAATATGCACATATCATACATTATCTGGGGTGTCTTGGTACAGTTCCACGCTACAACTCTAGACTCTTTTTCAGACCTGTGCGTTGTATCTTGAATAGTACATTTTTAAATTTTTCTTTCTCTTGTAAGATCACAATGAGTTCGACACGCTACAGAAACAATGTTGTGACCTCCAGATTCTCCTTTGGCCAGCTAAACACGGTCCCCTCTTTGTACCACAGAGCAACATTGACACACACAGGAGAGCACATTAAATGTTAAAGAGTTGGCTTACTGAAATAATAAAAAGACAACATTTCTCTCTTCCCTCTCGTGGTATCTGGTCATGCAGATAGTTTAGTTTTAATATATATTTATTATTTAATAACCCTGTTACTCTGGATAAACCACAGAACGCACGGCCAACAGTTCTCATTGGGACTGACTGTGGTCCGATGGAGGTGACCTGGACATGTTGCTGTTTATTCTTAAAAATGTAATTTGTTTTCTGTGCTTTGAGCACAACACAAAACAAAAAGTCATTCACCTTCAATGGATGGAGACGGAAATCTCTGAGAAGGACATTTCAAATAAATCAAAGCGACCGGCATCGCTGGAAACCGCTGCAAGTAACAACACGTTGTTTATTGTTAGGAGCCACCACTGGCAGCACTATAGGTCAGTCACTATAGGTCAGTCACTGTACTTCCTGCTGGAGCGTCATGACCACCAACCAGCAAGACAAAGAAAAAAAAAGGGAAAGAAAGAATGAATGAGAGAGTTGTAGCCACAGCCTGGAAATACCATGCCGGCTATGTCGAGCATGTGGCAACACACACACACACACACACACACACACACACACACACACACAAACACACAGAGTCACCAAGCGGCAGTGCAGGGGTCTTAACAGATTAGTGAAGGGGGCGAGGGGGGGGGTACATGTCTCCTAGAGAGAACCAACACACTCTACCCCCCACTGAACCGGATTCTAACACCACATGGCATCCCTGGCATGTGTGTGTGTGTGTGTGTGTGTGTGTGTTCTGTGCATGCTCAGACTGACTGTCTGGCAATTCTGGCAAAATCCAGATGGACTGACTCACCTCGAGTCAGAGGACTGTGGTGATGAAAACAGTTTTGATTTATTCGGATGTCATCATGTGATGCATGTTGCTGCTGTTGTACCTACAACACATATTAGTACAGGCAGAGTCGAAGAGGCAATGAGCGATGTTCAAAAGTCCCACTCAACAACAACAACAACTTCACCAGATTGTTTTTTTCATATTGTGAGTTTATCTATTTATCCGTCAAGAATCATGGAATCCTGTTTGGATGGGCATGCTGGCGTAAGCACAATAGAATGGAGGCAATATAATTGAATTAGGTGTTCCAACTCTGACTGACAGGAGAGTATAGGGTTAACCAAAGCTATATAGAAATATTACATATAACCTAAAACTAGTTTTTAGATGTACTACTTCAGCCCTGTGTGTGTGTGTGTGTGTGTGCGTGTGTGTGTGGGAGTGTGCCAGACAGCCGTGTTGACTTCATTAGTCTCCAGTTAATCTCTCAGCATGTGGTGCAGAATGGAGACTCACAAACTGACAGTTAACAAACACACACACACACACACGCGCACACACACACACACACACACACACACGCACACAGATAAATATATTCGGAAGTGATTGTGCCAGACAATAAGAACTGGCTTATTAACAAATCCACCGTGTTTTCCATTAAAATATTCATCGTATTTTTTTGATTATCAGCCTTTATTTCCCAGAGATGGAGCAGAAAATGGGCTTCGTTTATCTGTGAAAGTGATGGCTTTTACATTAATTAGTAGGATCTGCACCATAGACGATGAATTGTGATAGATGTTAAAGATGTTCTGAGTATATGGGAACATTTTCTATTTCAGAACTGAGAGCACTACAAGAGAATAAAGCTCATTTTGTAATAAAAAAAAAAAACAAGTCTCCCATACATTGTCTATGGAGCAGCACCAGACCTGATACTAATAGTGTGAGACTCACGTCTGTGGCTTCTGGCTTGGAGAGAGAGAGAGTAGCTCATGTTCACAAATATCGATTGAACTTTGAACATCACATGTGGGGATTCTTAATTTAGGTGGTGTTGACCTTTAACACGTCGGTCTCGTGTCTGGAGCACATGAGTCCCTTTTGCGTAAAAGTCACAACGGCATCCTTACAAGGTCGGACCTGAAACATTTCTGTATCACTTTCAGCACAACACGAGTCTGCCCTGACTGCCGTCAGGTTAGCTGGCTGCAGCAGCACAAGGTGGAAGAATCAGGTAGAGAAACGTGGCTATTGTTACCGTACCACCGTATAATACATGTACCATCTCAATCACCACGTTGTGTGCACAAAATCAGTTTAATGATATACAAAATGCTGTGAAAGTGCCAATTTGAAGTTGTTGAAGTGATTCTTCTCAGATCCTCCTCAGTAATAATCTGAGCTGAACAACTTAACCTGCTGTCAGATAATATAACTTCCCTCTCTAATAATGTTGAATACAAAACAGGCTTCCCTCTTTAGTAATGTTACGTGATGAGTGATGTGAAAAGGTTTCAGGGATTCAGTGTGAGAGGCGGGGATGACACAAGTTTTGAAATCCATCAGTGCATCACTTTGGGAAAACACTGTGGCAGGTTTCACATGCTGCATGTGGTGACTTCTGATGGCCAGTATTAGAGAATCTGCAGTACGCTCTGTGCACAAAATCACTGTAATATTTTAGGGACAGTTTGATTTATATATTAGTTCAATCTCCTTGCTTTTATTGCACTTTATTTGATCAACTCACGTGTGTCTGACACAGGCGCTAACACACTTGTTAAACAGGACACTGCGCTGGACAGTTACTCTGACCACAGCGTACCACCCTGAAACTATTAAACTAAGGCCTGACGACTCCACACTCACACACTCACACACTCACACACTCACAGCTGCTGCTTTACATACACACACGCACAGGTTCAACTTTATAACTAAAACCTTAAAGGAATTCACTAATATATTCATATAATGAGAGGGCTCAAGATGGAAATACACACACACGCACTAAATAATAATGAAAATAATAACTACTTCATCATATATATACACACACATTGATGGTCTTCAGCTGTCCCTGTGTGTGTGTGTGTGTGTGTGTGTGTGTGGGTGTGTGTGTGCGTGTGTGTATGTGTGTGTGAGTGAGTGTTAAGCTTGGAGTCGCTGTGACACGTGGCTGCTGACACACCCTTCTTAACATCAATGCCTTTGATGACAGCTGACACTACTGCTTGACCTACACACACACACACACACACACAGACACACACACACACAGGCACAGGCACAGCTTTGGATTCTGTACCCAGCCTGCTGCCTTAATTAAAGCATATATTATCAATATATATATATATATATATCAATCAATATTTAAACTTTAAAGACCATTTATCAGCTTTTCCTGACCGTTTCCATCGTCGGAGTCTCAGTGGAGGGCTGTAGAAAGATCAAGGGGGTCATCCTTATCAGAGACAGGGTTAACATCTCCCCCCAAATACAGGCAGCTGTTATCATAGGACCACCGTTTCACACTCAGGTGACTGAGCAAGCTCAATCTGCTGGTACAGACTGTGAGGTGGAGGTGGAAGCTCCGGAAAACAATAATATGTGGACCTTGAGTTAAGATATATATATTTTTTTATACTTTCAACTTTAACTCTAAGGTCAAGTTAAGGAAATTGTGTAACAGCATGTTCTGTCAATTTGTGCACACACATGTTTAACTGGAGCACAAACACGTTTAATACATGTGCATAAATCCATCCATCCATCCATCCATCTTCTTCCGCTTATCCGGGGTCGGGTCGCGGGGGCAACAGCTCCAGCAGGGGGCCCCAAACTTCCCTATCCCGGGCCACATTGGCCAACTCTGACTGGGGGACCCCGAGGCGTTCCCAGGCCAGTGTGGAGATATAATCTCTCCACCTCGTCCTGGGTCTTCCCCGTGGTCTCCTCCCAGCTGGCTGTGCCTGGAACACCTCCCTAGGGAGGCGCCCAGGGGGCATCCTTACCAGATGCCCGAACCACCTCAACTGGCTCCTTTCTACGCAAAGGAGCAGCGGTTCTACTCCGAGCTTCTCTCGGATGACTGAACTCCTCACCCTATCTCTAAGGGAGAAGCCAGCCACCCTTCTGAGAAAACCCATTTCGGCCGCTTGTACCCGCGATCTCGTCCTTTCGGTCATGACCCAACCTTCATGACCATAGGTGAGAGTAGGAACGAAGATAGACCGGTAGATCGAGAGCTTTGCCTTCTGGCTCAGCTCTCTTTTCGTCACAACGGTGCGGTAAAGCGAGTGCAATACCGCGCCCGCTGCTCCGATTCTCCGGCCCATCTCCCGCTCCATTTTCCCCTCACTCGTGAAACAGAGACCCCGAGGTACTTGAACTCCTTCACTTGGGGTAGGGACTCATTCCCTACCCGGAGTAGACAATCCACCGGTTTCCTGCTGAGAACCATGGCCTCAGATTTTGAGGTGCTGATCCTCATTCCAACCGCTTCACACTCGGCTGCGAACCGATCCAGTGAGTGCTGAAGGTCACAGGCTGATGATGCCATCAGGACCACATCGTCTGCAAAGAGCAGCGATGAGATCCCAAGCCCACCAAACTGCAACCCCTCCTCCCCCCGACTACGCCTCGATATCCTGTCCATGAATACCACAAACAGGATTGGTGACAAAGCGCAGCCCTGGCGGAGGCCAACACCCACTGGGAACGAGTCCGACTTACTGCCGAGAACCCGGACACAACTCTTGCTTTGGGCGTACAGGGATTGGATGGCTCTCAAAAGCGCCCCCCTCACCCCATACTCCCGCAGCACCTCCCACAGTATCTCCCGGGGGACCCGGTCATACGCTTTCTCCAGGTCCACAAAACACATGTAAACCGGATGGGCATACTCCCAGGCCCCCTCCAGGATCCTTGTGAGAGTGAAGAGCTGGTCCGTTGTTCCACGGCCAGAACGGAATCCGCATTGTTCCTCTTCAATCTGAGGTTCGACTATCGGCCGAACCCTCCTTTCCAGCACCTTGGAGTAAACTTTACCCGGGAGGCTGAGCAGTGTGATACCCCTATAATTGGCACACACTCTCTGGTCCCCCTTTTTAAACAGGGGAACCACCACCCCGGTCTGCCACTCCTTAGGCACTGTTCCCGACTTCCACGCAATGTTGAAGAGACGTGTCAGCCACGACAGCCCCTCCCCACCCAAAGTGTGCATAATCATGTGCATAAATCAAAAGCAAATTCAGTCCAGCCAGGCTCTGCAGGGATCAGATCCACTTGTCAAGTGAGTCCACGCTCTCTGTGCTGTTTGAACCAATGACGAAATCTTCATTGACTGATTGTATTTTGTAGTATTTTCCTGCCATGTGGTCACAGTGTGGAAGTCCCCTCACGTTGTCCTTGGTACCCCCTCTGTTGGTCTGCGCAGGCTGTAGTCACATGTCTCTCATATTTGTACGTCTGGAAAGATGAACATATCACAAAGGAACATTTGGTGTGTAAAGCCGAGCTGGAGCCTTCCTCAGCAGCTGACACTCTGCAGCTGGAGCTCCCTCTGCTCACTTCCTCCACCGTCCTCTCTCCATGTCGAAACAAACGCGGCAGTTTTCATCACTCTTAAATTACTGCTCATCTGTGGGGATGTGTGGGTGAGAGAGTGTGTGTAGTCTTCCCTCAGCAGGAACTCCTTATCTCATAATGACTAACCGGCAGGAGGGAAGTGTGTGTCTTTTGAGTTGTGTGTGTGTGTGTGTAGAGCAGGGAGGCAAGGGGAGGTAAGTGAGCATAAGAGCAACTCATTACAATGAAGGGCATTGGCAAGGTAAATACATAAAGCATGTGACGTGGCGGATTAATCCACATTTGCTGCCCTGGTGAGTATTTGTGGCAGCAGGACGGTGTGTGTGGGGGGTTGAGTGAAAATAAAGTACAGTGTGTGTGTTCATGGTAATGAAGGAACATGTCACTCAGTGCAACAATGAGGCTCATTGATGAGTTTTTAACAACAATGTAGCTCTATGGCTCGGAGGAAGGAGACACTATCAGGCTGGGATACGCACACAGTTCTCGTTAGAAGATACAGTCACTGTCGGTTTGGGTATTTTTTTTAATGAGATTTGATGACAATAGGAAACATTTCTGGGGCCCCTTTGTTCCAATAATGAAATATAATGTCAACACTACACACCACGTGTGTGACTTTGTGTCAACAGCTTGTTGTTCCTCTCCTGTTTCAACATGACAAGGCACATAAAGAAACGCCTTGCCCAGTTTGCTGTGGAAGAACTCGACCTCATCCCATCCAGCACCTCTGGGAAGAGCAGGCCTGTGAGACAGACCTGATCATAAGCATCAGTGTTGGACCTCACTAATGCTCTCGTGAAGAAATCCCTGCAACAGGTTCAACGTCTGCTGCAAAGCCTGACACCAGACGAGCACAGCACTGCCCACTGTACGGAACGACATGTTGAGCCATCACATATGGCCTTTCACTCCACACCAAAATAAACAAAAAGAGACTAATGGCTGCATGGAAACAATAAAACATTACAACACTACAGCATACTCATGGAGTAGCCTCCCTCCATGTGGGTATACAGTGGATCTGCTGTGAAACATCTGACATGGGACAGTTATGTCACTGTAAACACTGCAGTGACACTGCAGAGGTAAACATATACTAATCTCTGGGACACAACTCACTCTTTCCCTGCTTCTCCCCATCTCTAGTGAATTCCGGGCGCCACGTGGACCCAGGTGTGACTTCACTGTCCCATGTGCAGTAACTCCCTTCAGAATTAATTAGGTTGCCACTATTAGAGTTAGAGACCAACATGGAACAATATCTAGCCTCTGCTGTAATAGTCATTATATCCTACAATGTGAACATTGTGGATTCTTAGATGTCTATCAGAAGTGGGGCTGGAACTAAGAGAACGTGGCTGTCAGGGTGGCACTGAATCACTAAAGGGTTTTTCCTTCCAGGGAGCATGAGCTCAGGAGATGTGAGAGCATTACGTCATGGAATATCTTTCAGGGGGATGTTTATTGAGCTACTTTGCCTTTATCATTGATCTGCAATACTGTCCACTGCAGCAGAGGAGCCCAGCCCCGGTGGTCTCCTCCCTCAACCCAGCCATGTCTGGCAGTGAACAACACATGTAACGTTGTGTAAGCAACTAGAGAGAAAACTCCACATTTTTGGAAATATCTTGCTGTGTATAATCAGGAATACTGCCCCACCACTGACCTTATTAAGCAGATCGGCCAGGATGTGAACGATTCCACAACAAATACATTTTCTTTGTACATGTTTGTACATGTTAAAGGAGCTGTTTTCTTTTTACATTTAACTGTGTGTGAAGTAATAATAATTGTTATATTGCAAATATGTGTCAATCCAAGCACAGCCCCAGATGTCTACTGACCCTAGATCTGCCCGTGGTGCTGGAGTCGGGTATCGGCTTCTGTTAGTGCTGCTAGTGTAAGTTTGTCTGCACAATATGGACACACAGTAAGCAGTGCCACGACCACAGTGAAGATATGCAGACAACAAGCTCCACCTGCAACACATCTTCAACCTGCTACAACAAAAAAAGGGATTTGTGCTGTGCACATTACAGGATCTAATAGCAGTTGCTCACCACATGGCTTGTCATGCATGTCTTAGCTCTATGGAAAAATATGACAACCAGCATCTATTCCCACATTCATATATAGCTGTTCTAAAAACAGGCCTTGTCAACATTGTCTGAGAGACCACATATCAGCTTTACTGTCCCATGATGCTGTTGGAAAAAAAAAAAGTTTTCCCACACAAATGCAGTTTGCAGAGAAACATTGAACTATTTTGGTAAGTGCAGGGCACTGTGGACACCATGACATTCCTACTTAATGTTTGATAAAGCTTGTTTCATTTCAGTTCCTGCATATGAATTTATTATGAAGCAGTTAGAGACAGACAGATATGAGTTCATATGTTAAGAAACAGAGGAGCAGCTGGACCCATCATCATCAATACACACACACACGCCACTCCTACTCACACACAGCATGTCACCTGCTGCAGTAAAGTGCTTACTCACCCAACCACAAGATCAGAGCTGAATTATTAACAATTTTATTATTTCACTGCACACACACACACACACACAGACACACACACACACACACACACACACACGCACACACATGCAGACACACAGCCTACTGTTTATTCTATCAGTGTTCTTTTTCTTCGTTTGTCATCCATGCTGTCTTTTCCTTCTCTGCGTTTTTCTGTCTCTCAGCTCTCTTAGTATTCGTCCCCGAAGAAGAGGGGCACTGTGATGTGATGTGGAGTGTGAAGATTTAAATGCATTAAGGGAAGCGCCGCTGTGGCATTCTAGCATGAGGATATTTAGATGTTGTAGTTTTCCCATGGTTTGTTAGGAATGATAATAAAGTAATAATCTCATCACATGTCTTCCTCCTTATATGTTCAAATTCAGTCATGCCAACTGCAAAATGCTAAAGATTGCAACAGCATGTGAGCAAATAGGAATTTAACAGGAGCACTCTACTCTATACTTTGTGGGATATCAAAGATTAAGCAGGGGAATGATCTGCTGATGAGACTGATCTGGAGGAGACGGAGCACGGAGAGCGTCCCTGCCGCTCACAATGGTCATTAACCAAGACTTCAACAGCAAAACACAATTTCAGCTTGTGAGAAAAAACTTAACCTGAATCTTGTTTCTTCAATCATTGAACCTCTCAACTCCTCTCACACACCAGGAGCCAAGTTTCCTTCTGTCATGTCTGAATGAAGATGTGAGGAACATTAACGTGACACAAAGCCATTACTTTCAGAACTTGATGAAGCGGTGTTATGTGTTCCTGAAAAGGTCTGTCCAGTAGTTCTTGATGAACACTGATGTGAAGCTTCACACAGCATTGATCGTACTGAATCTGTCCAGAAGCTCTCCACTGAGACCCGGAATAATACAACTGAAGTCAATTTTGGATCTGCTGCACTATGAGGTGAAGGACCACAGTTTTACATCATCTCTGTGATACACTGCACTACAGATATCCAATAAACAGCAAACATGTGCAAACCTTATCGCACAGCACAGAGAGCAGCCTTGAGTTTTTGGTTTGACAAAAAATAGACACATACACCAGTAAACAGTGACAATAGCAGGAAGTGTGTGTGTGTGTGTGTGTGTGTGTGTGTGTTCTATCCTCGTCTGCAACACGTTTGTCTTTCAAACTGACTTTGAGCTGAGCTTGTTTGAAGTTTTCTTTCTTTCTTTCTCTTAACTAAGAACATATACATTTGATTCATCCAGTCTACAGAATTCCTTCCTTCCTTCCTTACCTTGCCCAGTTGCTTGTTGCTGCTCTCCCAGTTCCTCTTCTCCAGGGAGGGGGGTACCTGGTACACATCCTGCCCAGCTCCCGTCCCCCCGGCTGGGCCTGGCCCTGGGCCTAAAGAGGGGGGCACCTGGTAGATGTCCTGCCCAGCACTGTGGTACTGTCTCTGGGCAAGAGCTGGGGCCTTGCTGGGGGGTCCGGGGGGGAGTCCGCTTGGGCCAGAGGGGATCTGGTACAGACTTTGTGGACTTGGTTTGGGGCCATGAGAGGGGGGCATCATGTAGACAGAGTCAAGGCTGGGCTGTGCGGGGCTGGGGGTAGAGTAGGCCGGATGCATAGATGTGTACTGAGTTGAGGAGAGGGGCTTTTTGGGAAACCCAGAGGAGGGCGTAGCAGATGACGTAGCAGGTGTCGGTTTGGCGTAGGCGCTCAGGGGGGGGAGGGGTCGCTGCATCTGGGAGGAGAGACAGGAAGCGGCTGGCTCTGGCGTGGAAGGCGTGGCCTGCTGCTGCTGCTGCTGCTTGCTGTCGTACATGCCGACCAGGATCTTGAGACGGTTGCCGGGGACGATGCCTTGGCGCCCGTGGAGGGAGCAGAGCCACCAGCCGTCCAAACCCTGGGTGTCACGCTCCAACACCGTCATGATGTCACCCTTACGGAAGGACAGCTCGTCCGGAGACTCGGCCACATTGTCGTACAACGCCTTGGCCAACACGTTCTGCAGGAGAAAGAAACATATTCAAATATACGGTACACACTCAAGTGGGATCATGTTAAATGTTATTAAAGCAGGGCAACAGGAAAACATGCCGTCCCCAAGGCCAGCGTGTAAGATATCTGTTGCTACTGTGTGGAACAAGAAGAACTGCAAACAAAGCAACACAGTGCACAACAGTGCGGGAAGACAAAACAGCTCATTGTGTGCTTCACAGCTGTCTGTTTGGTTCCCAGTCTGCACCGCTAGATTGTCGTAGGGCCATGTGAACTGCATCTTTATCTTCTGTGTTTAGCATTGGCCGGTCATATCCACATGGTCCGAACTCGAAATCAGCAAATACATTTAAATGTGTGAACACGACAGACAGTCCCGACAGTGGAGTCAGCAGTGATACGTGAACGAGGAGCCGCACAGCTGACGCTTTTCCAACTCGCATTAGGATGTTCTGTCTCCGATATCTTTGATGTTATCTGTGTGTTAAACCCCAAATCAAAGCTTCAATGGGTCTCTTGAGGAACTTGTGGCGGACAAAACAAAAGTCCATGATTCTCTAAAGGTGAACAGGTATACAGGATATGCTTGGAATAGTTTAGAAACTGTGTCTCCATTTTCAACTGTAGAAATCTTGGTCACAATTATAAACACCTTTTTTTTTTTTTTAACGCCTCACCACCATCAACTATTTGTATGAATTTTTGTTGCAGCTGTGAGTAGCTTCTCGCCTTCCTCCGTACATTATGGTGTGTATCAACAGCACGCTCAACAATGGAGCACATTCAGTTATCATTCCCACTTTTTCTAAGATACTTAGGATGAGTACGTAGTTTGCAATTGGAAGAAAGCAGCTTCGATAAATGTACCTGTGTGTCCTTACATGAGATGAACTGGACAATCCCAGCCACAGCTGTGCATATAATGAGGATGACAGCCATATTTTTTATTCATTTTCACAAATGACATGCTGTTACATGTGTTAGCATGCGGCCACAGAGAGAGGGCAAAGTACAAGGGCACTGAACTGCTATTACTGTTTGATCATGATAAAGCCTGGGGTCGACAAAACAACATCAAGACATAAATAAAGTCAATAGGTCTAATAAACGTGGGTATATTTCATATTCAAAAGCCCTCTGATCTGTAGAGTCCCAACATTTAGTGAACAGGAGGGGGATTTAATTGCACTGCATTGCATTTATTCATATTCATTCATTGCCCACAGCAGCAGCAAACACATACAGTGCAATAAACGCACACTAGGGTCAAGATGTTTCACATTCCACATGATGGGAATAGTAAAATAATGGAAGCAGAAAATACAGTAAAACACACTTTCGCACACACACACACACAAACCCAGCGTGCAAACAGAAACACCTCCCCTCAGTCTCTCTGGAACTCTTTGAAACTAAACCAATATTTGTCGTCCACGTCTGAACTCCGCCTGCTCTCCTCCCTCTCTGAGTCTGAGTCCCACCCCAACCATCACAGACTAGTACAGCCTGTACTGGCCCTAAGCCAGGTCCACACACACACACACACACACACACTGGCCATCTAAATGAGGCCATGTAATTGGCTTCAAGATTTATAATCGGACTTTTCTTCCACTGCGCTGAAGGCCTGTTCATGGCCTCAGATTGGGCCGGGACACTCGACCCTAATGTACTCACCTCATCAGATTCACTCACTAGTTGTGTTAACACGCACAGATTCCAACAATTCCCTCTTTAAAGGAGACACGTACATGCCAGACGCTCTAGAGTCATGTGATATTCAGTTACTTTGAGATCAAAACTCAGTGTGCAGAATGATGTTTGCACAGACTTTGACACTAGAAGGTTGTTTTCACTTTCATCTGCTGAAGGAGGAACGTTTTTTTTCTGACCTCACCTTAAATCTTTTAACATACCAGCAGGACTTTGTGACATCACAACTAGCTTGGAGCCAATCATGGTCCAGTATGTGTAAACCTCAAACCTCAACGGCAGATATACTGGGAAGGACTTTTCAAGTATGAGACGTCCAGCACTTTGACTTTTGAAGAAAGAGTGTCATTTTGAGAATTTCTAATGAGGTAATTAAACTTTTCTTTTGTTGTCATTTTCAAACCATATCAGTTACAAATTATTATTATTAAAAGCGGAGTATTTCTATATGTTTTGAAACATAACGTGAAGTGTCCCTCTTGGACACAATGCATTCTGGGTGTGTGGACAGACCTGCAGAAGATTACCTGGGATGGATCAGATATGCAGGTGTATTACGAGAGTAAGGTGTGAGGAGGATGAGAACTAGAGAATATGTAAAGTTCTGTATTGCATTACTGGAATCACTTCAGTTTTTTAGAATGACTCTCTGCAAAAATGGCAAACAAATAAATCCTGCTGAAGCACATTGACGCATCTCTGATTCCTTTCTGTGACATAAAACAACAAAGAAGAGTCCTCCTTTTTTGTGTTGTAATGCTGTTCCTGAGGTGTGTATCAAGGCGTTTGGTTGCATTTCGGTTGTGAGATGAACATGCTGAGCTGCATGTAAAGAGAACTCAGAGCAATGTGAGTGAACAATCTGTAATCTCCCAGGTTACTAACACCAAGGTGTGTCTATGTGTGTCCACCCCCCTTGTGTTGTAACTGATGGATTTCTGCCAATATGGGTTTCAAACGTTGGTCCGAAACACTCATTCTTGCTTTGGGCATTTATCCAGAAACATAATAAGACACAGCAGAAGCAGGAGTCTCAGTTCTAAGAGTTCTATAGTATATAGCCTGAATGACTCTGTCCGTGCGTACAGGACTTCAGTCTGGTCGGAGAACTGCACGTGCTTTTGCAGGGAATATAGACCAGCGTCTGACTGGGGAGTGCTGCACAGACTGGCTAATGATATGATACAGATCAATGGCTCCCTCCGCTTCTAAAGTCCGGTGCAGCAGTGGCGTACACAGGGAGGAGGGGACACAGGATAGAAGAGCAGCTACCAGCGTGAGAGTCTTGCTTGTGCTCAACCTGCAGCGGTCCAACAGTGTTGTCAGTGACATCACTGATGGTGTGGCTACAGGGGTTACACAGTACACCAACAGAAACTGTACACCGCCAGCGAGGTCAGTGAAACACTGGCAGCCCGCTCTTCATTTACTCTGAACATTCATTTTTTTATTGTGCTGTTGACAAATTCCCGTTGCTGCTCAACAGTAACCGTGAATTGCTCCTTTCCGCCAGAGACATTTGAAACGCCACCTCTAGCCGCCTCTTGATAGCATGTGTCTTAGTTTGATTTATTTCAAGAAATATATTTATCTTGAAAATGGCATTTCCTACTGTCAGATATACTGTATGTGCTTTATCTCTTCCTCTGTGGTATTCTCCCCCTGAGGTTCTCCAGTATCAGTACGCCTGCACTGTACGTGCACACACTCCACAGCCACTGCCAGCTCTCTGTGTGAGTGCTCTGTCTCTGTATAGAAATATAAACACACACACACACATGGAGGAATACACATGAGGTCAGTATTAGAATTTCATTATCTATAAAACACAGACATGGACATGTTGACATTATAAAGCTGACCAGGTATCACTCGCTCACACACCGAACACAGAAGAAAAAAACTGTTTTAGTCCATTCCAGTGTCCAGAGAAACAGGAAGTGCAGTGAGCATGATTCACGCAGCCTGCTGATTGGACAATGAGTCAGTGACTCGACCCTGAGGTCTTACGATCACCCTGAATAGCTTCACATGCTCTCTCTATTTCCGCCTCTTTGTCAAGTTGAGTTTGTCCCATCAGAGGTTCAGCCCAAGTTTCAGAATGAAGTCAGTGCCTCCCCAAATGAAAAGGGAAGAGACTGAATCCTGTTGATTACATTGGAACATGTTTAAATAGTGTTTTTGTAGCACACAGTATCTGTCTTTCTCTCACTCTCGGGCTGTAACTTCTAGCGCTGGGTGTTGAAGGCTGAAGGATTTCAGGAAGATATCAAATGGGGATTTTTTTGACTGTGACTGCAAGTGAACTTGCGATACTGACTCATAAATGAAACTCCAGCTCTGTATTGGTAATCTACATGGTGTTAACAATTGTAGTTTTGTATGAAGCATTGAAACAAAACTTGTTTCTACATGAGAAATATGGGCTGAAATGATGGTAGTTTGTTTATTGACACCAGCATTTATTCATAAGACAAAGTGCCACATCTCATCTGCCCGCTGACAGCTCTGCGCTGAAGCTCTCAATCCTGGAGTTCCTGATTCACAACTTTTATAGTGAGAAGCGTGAAATTCTGAAATGATCTGCTTTTTTTTCTTTCTTTTTTTAAAGAAATTGACTTTTCTCTTCAGAACATTTTTTAAGACAATTTTTAATATCATGATTCAAATCACAACTCCTGCTAATTGGAAATTGCTTTCTTTAACTTCCTACTTTGATGTGAAAATCAAGTTCTGAACTGAAAATTAAAATATTCTACATCCGGTCAGATGTCCTTATCAACTTATTCTTTCAAGAATAAGTTGATAAATAATCTTCTTCTTCTCAAGCAGTTTCCCCACAGCAGTGTGCATGTGTGCCTGTTGTGGAAACAGACACAGGTGACTGTGGGAATCATGGCAGATTTGAGTAAAGCAGGGAGAGAGTGCTCAGCTCTACAGTACATGCCTACATTTGCTAAGAATCTCCAAGGTTACTCACTAAATTCCACATGTGAACGACTGAACGACATGAGCTGCGGGGTAACGAAGGTTTGACTCGCTCCATGTGAGCAGACATCTGCTCCATACCATCCACTGGATGACATGTTATTGGATGCAGGATGTGTGGTGTGTTTCTTATGTGGTCGACTCAAACAAGGTATGAGCAGAAACTCCTGTCCAACAACACCAAACAGTGTTTGAAGTGGATTCATGATCGCACAGTGGTGGGCTGAAATACTGTTTCAGATGCTGAACTACCATCACATTACATTACAGGTCATTTAGCAGACACTCTTATCCAGAGTGACTTACAGTAACTAACTACAGGGACAGTCCTCTGGAGGAACTCAGGGTTAAGTGCTGTGCTCAGGAGAACAATTGGGTCAGCCTGGTGTTGAACTCATAAACTTTCTATTTAAAAGCCTGACACTAGACCACTAGACTACCAGCACCATGACAAGAATATGATTCTGTTGGACTCTTTCTTTCTTTCTTTCTTTCTTTCTTTCTTTCTTTCTTTCTTTCT
>CALSCE010010634.1:3700822-3710914 GCA_943593645.1 Bovichtus variegatus
CACACACACACACACACACACACACACACACACACACACACACACACTAAAGCTGCATTTAATGGAACACTCAATATTATAAACTGCCTCATTGCACAAAACGATCGTTATTGCCAGCAGGGTTTTGCAAGTGTTGTTGATCAATGCCAGTTCACTATGACTGAGTTAGACTAGCAGTTTCCTCCTGCTTTTTGCCTTTGTGCTAAGCTAGGCTAAAGGCATTGCTGTAGTGGACACACAGAGATGAAGCTGATATCGAGCTTCTCATCTGTATACCATAAGACCACAATCACAAACTGTTTTTCCCAACAATGTTGGACTATTCCTTTAACAAAACAAGCTCAATAAGTCCTAGCGGAGTATGCTAGGACACATGTAGGGTATCACTTGACCACTGTCAACATAAGATCCGTTTCATGTACTTTGAACAGACAGTAGTGCAAGTGTCAAAGACTGACACAACGCCTCCTGCTGGGGACTGAGGAAACCTTTTGCCCACTAGTAACTTTGGTAAACTATTTTCATTATAAAAATTAGTACATTTCAAACACTTCTGAACAAACACTTGGCTGAAAGACAACAGCTCACAATAACAGCAATAGCTCATTATAAAACTTTTTTTCCCTCGTCTCGGTGATCGGCACATCTGGGAGATGCGGTCCAATGTGCCGTTAGCGTGTTGAGTGTGTTTCCATTCACATCCCATACAACTTTGGAGCGACGCTGACACAGAGTCCTCGTTTTATACGGTACACTACTCACTCTCTGTTGCTGTTGTAGCTGTCACACTATGAGCTGCCATAGTGTGACTGACTCACACTCCAATGAAGCGTGTCATGCTAACATCAACACATGATGCTTACGGCATTTGGCAAAACGTTTCTGGGAACTTGTTTTTGTGAGCTTCAGTTGCGTCTTTCAGATAATGTAGAATGTCGTTTGGTTCAGTGCATTTGGTTCTGGAACTGTAGATATAGCCTACATGTCTATCAATCAATAAAGCTCTGTACCAGCATTCTGGATAATCAATACTAAACCATTCATGGCTAATGGAGGCACGGATGAGGACACAAGATCACAACAACCAAGCGCACTATATTATATACAGTACAAACACGGTTTCTACTCATACCATAATTCAGATTAGAGCCCAATAGATAAGGGATTCTTATGGACTTTGCTGATAACATTTGACACTTAACACATACATAAACAATATATAATTTGTTATTCGTAACATAAACAAGCTCTCTTGAAATAGTTATTTTTAAAGAATTGTGACCTAGATATGGACTACATTTAGATAGTGCTTTTCCAATCTTTGTGATCACTCAAAGTGCTTTACAACACATGTCAGCATTCACATACATTCACACACATTCAGAGTCAGAGGCTACCATACAAGGTGCTTATCAGAGATAACCATTCACACACACATGCCACATGGCCATGCCATTGAGAGCAATTTGAGGTATGGTATCTTGGTCAAGGAGAGGCTGGGGATGGAACCTCCGACCCTCTGGTGGACGACCACTCCACCTCCTGAGCCACAGCCGCCCAGATATGCAGTGAATAGGACATTTTACTGTGTAAAAATAAACCTCTCAGTGTTCTCTGGTGGACATACTGCATCATGGAGACACTGCTTCTACTTGACCTGTCTGTGACATTTCTGTACTGACATCTTGTTTCTTATCAGCCAGCATGTACACCATACAATACATCTGGGATAAGCCAGAGTACGCTGATAATGTTGGGTATGCTGATGTTATCATCTAGAGGCAGAGGAATTGGTCATGCAGATATGTAGGTGACCATGGCTCGGAGGTGGGAAGGCCCAGTTCCCTTTGACACCAGTCGGGCAGTAGCATTCTGGACTAGCTGCAGCGTCTGGTGGCTGATGTTGTACAGAAGCAATAAACAGGAGCTACTGCTGCCATGTTTGCAGGGAACAAAGGTTTGTTGGGGGGGTGAAAAGAAAAGCTGGGTGTCATCAGCGTAGCAGTGGCTACAAAGCATCCTTGTGTAGAAAAGAAGTGGATGGGGCCCTTTACGGAGCCCTGTGGAACCCCTGTATCCACTGACAATGTATTAAAGACATGTCTGGAAAACACCAAATGCAGACACTGATTTTTAAGGAGAAAACTGACATATCAGCCTCAGATAAACATAAACACACAAGGCACAATCCCACAAGGCGTCATGTGTTCTGCTGTGCTGACTGCAGCCAAACACCGAGGCATGCTCGGCTAACTGCAACAGTCAGCTCACACACTGCAGCTGTACCTGACACTGTTCTAACAGACAGACAGTTTACACAGATGCAACAATGTGTGAAATGTGCTGATAGCAATGACAGCTCTGCACCTGCACCTCGATATCTCTGTTTTACACTCACTCTGCTATCCTGCTCTTGCTCTGCATATATTAACGGCCTCCGTTTAACAGAACTACCAGGCAACTTTAGACTGCATCAGATGCTCAGTGGAATATTCAATGTTTTACACATTCAGACACTAACCTAGTGGGTTTGGGAAGGAGGGGTGCATCTATTATATTCCACTATTAGTATATTTCCATATTCCATCTGTTTTTATGATTAGTTTAAATGTGTTTTGCACTTTATGCATAAGCAGAGCCGGTCTTATTCATGAAGATCATTTTAAATATCAAACAATGTCAGAGAAAGTTACAAACCACCAAGCCTTACACGTATTATCTATGTGCCACAATATATCAACATTTAATTACTAGAATTTTCTGACATGTTGATATGATACAGTCCACTCTCTATCTTTTCATATATCAAAAGGATTCACAGTGAGGCTAACATTTTCTAAGAAACAGTCTTTGTCTCAGTGTAAATGTCACACACACGCACACACACACACGCACACGCACACACACACACCAGCGGCAGACAAAAGCCAAGAATTTTTTTTTGTAGTTTGGCCAATTTATGATAATTAGCTCCAGCTGAGGTGATGGCTGTCATTTAAATCGATGTACATGAATTAAAAAATGAGAAGCTTTCAAAGTGTAAACCAATCATATGCTATTCAGCATTTTGTACATCACATTTGCAGTTGCTGTTTCCACACTGTCTAAATCTACTTAGCACAAGCAACATGGGGACAATATGAAACAGTGAGAATGACCTTTTGCCGTTTTGGAATTTTGGCTTGGTGATCATGCAAACTTAGTAACTTCTGAAAGCAGTAAAAAAAAAGGCTGTTGTAGCCTCAGACGGGGACAGGTCAGACCTGAGTTTGGATTCCTAAAGGATATGTCTGCCTTATTACAGCTTGGGTCTTACTTTCTTGTTTTGACTGAGCCAGAATATTGTATAGGGGCATATCCATTAGCCTGCACATACCTATTTAAACTATAAAGCACAAATAGAGCAGCTCTGATCTCAGTGTATTTGTATCAGACTAATGGAATCCTAATGACAGCATTTCACTGTCATGCTGCTATCAGGACTTCTACCTGTCCTTATATCACACTAAAATACACACTCCCTATATGTGACTGACACACTGAGTGGACCCTCCTGTTGCCCCTAGCAACTCTCAACCGACGTGGAGAGCTGCGGGAAATTGAGATGCAAGATGTATGTGTGTGTGTGGGAGTGTGTGTGTGTGCACGCGTTAAGATGGAGGAAGGGTTTCTATCTCTAAGCAGCAATGATTAATATTGAAGTGAAAAGCTTTACAATTGCAAACGCACACACACACACACACACACACACACACACACACACACACACACAAACATACACAAACAGCACGAGTACTGCACTGGGAAAGCGGTCCCTGTACATCGCCTCAGGAAACCCCGCCTATCCAATTACAGGGTGGTGGAAGATGGCATTTTTTGTGTGTGTGTGTGTGTGTGTGTGTGTGTGTGTGTGTGAGGGGGGGATAAGGTTAGTGTGTCTCAGATAAGGACAAGCACACAAATAACATGTAGCGCAACAAGGTGACACACAACACACATTTAGCATTGTAAATAACCACGATCAGCTAGCATGAATGAACACACACTCACACACACACACACACACACACACACAAACACACATTTATGTATGTATTTATGTAAATGCCCTGCATGCATTTATAGAATGAGATGCATGAACGTTTGTCCCTGGGCGCACACACACACAGAGACACACACTCACGCCTGTATCATGCATGAACGTAAAAACAATTTTGCCTTTATACATTTTAAAACTGAATTTATGTATTCCAGGTGTGTCCATCTAGAGATCACACGCACATTGAGGAGGCAAACAGGAGAAAACACACACTCAGCATGACAAGCACTTAACCTTCTCCTCTCTGTCTTCTCACACACTCTACAGTGGACACGCTGCTTGAAATAATCCACAGACATTCAGGCATTTGGGCTCAGTTGAAAAAGAATCAGCTCAATAGTTTGGTGGATGTTGTTTTGCATGCTTCAAATAAAATGTTGTAAAAGGGATTTTTTTACTGAGACAATTCTGAATCCTAATGTAATATTTTGATTGTCCTACTCGGCACACATACACAGTGCACACTTAGTAATTAGTAGTTTATTGATAGATTAGTTGATACAAAAAAATCAATTATTAAACTTTGATAATCAATTAACAAGTCCTTTAAAGACATTTAAATGCATCATCGTAGGCTTCAGGAAACTGTGATGGGCATTTTTCACCATTTTCTGACAGATTTAGACAGATGCTGCCAGTGAAACATGTAGTACTGATGTCTGTGAGAGACTGACCTATAGTTTCAGCCTGCTAATGCATGGTGGGTAGCCTCAGTGAGGCTGCTGGTAGCTGGGAGTGTATGGACATATGGCCGATAAATCTTTTGGTTGAGCTATTTTTAATGTTACTGTTCCATCAGTATAGTGATTTAATGTCAAATATATATGATAAAATCAGAAAATAGTGAACTTCAAACTTTCCAAAGTTTAACGTGAATTGTGTGCATTTATGATTTACAAACAGCCTGTGTATCGCTCGGAGCTTGTGAAAATCAGGTTCCTCGCTTCCAATTCTATATATATCTGACCCATCCCTGCTCGCCGCTGCTACAGTAGACGTAGGCGTGTGTGTGTGTGTGTGTGTGTTTGGTTTTGCACCGAACACATCCTGTTTTTTCCCCTGTGTGATCAGCATATCAAACCACGCTCAATTGAACATGCCTCACACACTCAACACGCACACACACATTCTGTTTCTAGGACCAAACCTGGCATGTAACATGTGCGTCATGGAAAGCATGGCTCTGTGTGTGTGTGTGTGTGTGTGTGTGTGTGCGTGTGTGTGTGTGTGTGTGTGTGTGTGTGTTGACCAGGTGAGAGGGATCACAGGAACCGTTGCTGTGGCAACTAGGATTCCACTGGCTGATACTGCAGGTGTGCTGATGTCACTAATTCAAGTCAAGTTGACAGAACAAGGGAGCAGCACATGGGAACATCTGCCCTTGTTTAACTCACACACACACACACACTCAGCAGTGACCCCACTATCATTCAAGCAGGTAAACACTTTCTATTAGGTCTCCGTAACCATGGCAAAGTTGAACCAACACTATCACCACGAAAATCTCATAGTGCAGCCAACACAAGAAAAGAAACATCTTGTATCGTGTACTGATGTATAAAAAATCAGTGTATTTATTGTCAGAGTACAACTGAAATAACATTAGTCGATAAGCGGCAACAATTTGGGGAACGTGAATGTTTGTCCCAGACTCTCATGGCAATCCATCCAACAGCTGTTGAGATATTTCAGTCTGGATCAAAGTGGTGGACCGAGTGCCCCAACCATGGAGCCTACATTGCTAAACACACTGCACATGTAATGGGTCTCTTATGCAGAAGCTTTGTGTCTTATAGATTAGAACAGGACATGAAACCAGTCACCAGGGTATCCCCAGTCATTTTTGGCCAATTCAATGACAATCAGCACACTTCACGTGTTATTGCCGTATACAACGAATGGTGGAGTGAAATTAGAGGTTACCCTTTATAGAACTCAATTTACAAATTGAGCGAATAGACTTGGATGATGGCAAATGGGGTAAAAGTGTTAAGAGATTTCTCAGAAACTACACTGAGATATTTCTAACCACTGGCCTTAACCTAACCCTCCAGTCTGGTGCAGTTATCAGGACAAAACTAAAGTAAACTTTTCCACTGAGATTTCACAGCACCCAGTAGAACATTTGGTAAGATATTTACTTTCAAAATGTTGTGAGCAGAAAAAACTTTGGAGAATGCAGACCTACTTAATGTCCTCCGTGCTGAGGAGACGGTACAACGTGCTGTCTGCCTCTATGTCTGTCTGACTCTGCTGTCAGAGAAGATGGGAGCTGTCTAAAGAAGAATACACTGTCTGTCTCTTTTAGTAAAAACATCCACCCACACACACACACACACACACACACACACACACACACACTAGATGCACGCAATACACTGAGTGCATCACTTTCATCATCACAGTTTCTGTCTTTGTGTTACACAATCTCCCCCTCCGTGGCAGGAACGCACATGCTTGAAACACACACACACACACACACACACACACACACACACACACACACACAGATATGCATCTCCAGTGTGTCTCATCAAATAGCTGGAGGCAGCAGGTCCATTTGTGAGTGCCAAGTTTAGCAAATCAGAACACATCCTGCCACAGTGAGCAGGGAGCCGCCTCTGCACCTCAGTGGGTGGAAACACCTTCCACACAGCAACTGATATACATAGTAGAGATGACAGCCATGCAGAGGAGCCCCATGCAGAAGTCCTCTACAGCAACCACTCTCTCTTTTCACCAATAATCAGTCAAACAGCTGTTTAAGAGACAAGGTGTATGTTAACCCCTTTCAACTCAGGCTTTGATCAGAGAGCAGCAAACACCACAGACAGCTGTCAATCAACCAAACACCTGAAAACCATACCTGTCTAAGCCTTAATATCTTAATATATTCGTTTTCCCAGAGCCAGGGTTTACTGGCTATTATTGGGACTACAAGCTCCGGCTTCACCACTCCATCGTGTAACACAATCAAAGGACAGAAGAATATTGCATGTATAATATAGTTATGATAGCTGTCTTAATTTTTAAGGGTGCACTATGTGTTGGTCATCTTATAAGTATTTTTTTTTAAAAGGCTTAAAATGTGTTCAATCAGAATAGTGACTGATATCAAAATATACGAAGAAAATGTTTCATTATGTGGATGATTCACTTGTTACTAAATAGCGTGAAGTCATGATCTCAATAAAATAACTTATTTCTGTCCTAGTGTTGAAACTACATACCAACTTTGAATGGTCAAAGGTGATATCCTACTTTCGGTGCATTATCACAAACTGGCAATGATTAAAGGGACAGATTTTTACAAATACTGACAGCGTATTCCAAGGAAGACTTAAAAGCCTGCAGCACGAAACAAAAGCAAGAGGAAAACGTGCAGACATGTGAATTCACTGTGAAATCCCAATCAAGAACTGTAGTGTGTTAGCAATTAATCAGCACACAATATAGCAGTGCCAATCTGCTTGGAAATAAGGTAATTATTATTAATATTATCAACCACAAGGACCGTGGCAATCACCAGTTATCAGATGTAACTAACAATGTAAATACCGTGATATGCCAAATAATGGAAACAATACAAGAAATGTAATCCCTTTTTCATTTGTACACACACGGACACACAACACACAACACACACACACACAACCCTCCAGGCAGAGTTTGTGAAACAGATCCTCAGGAATGTAATAAAGCACAACACAACAGGCTCCATAAGACCATTTCCACACATCTGAGATTGTGTGTAAAAGCAACATTAATCCATCCCTAGAACACACACACACACACACACACACACACACGCAGTAATATCAGCTGTCTAAATGTGTTGACAGGCCGGGCCTGCCGAGAATAGCTCTGGCACCACAGAGCCAGTATGTGGCCTTAAACCAAAGAGCACTCACTAACCTGGCAGATCAATGCGCCCTCACTCAGGCTGTACAGTAGCTGCTGGTAGCTTATTACACTTCACACCCGTCACGTGCTTCTTCCAGCAAAATTTGGCTCAGGCTACTTAAGACAACCCAAGAGTGGCACTTTATTCTGATATAATGTACATTTCTACACTTGCTTTGCACCAGTCATTACAGTAGCTAGCTATTTTAATGGCAGCAGGCTGATGAAAGTTGACGTTTGAATAATTGAAGCTTGTGTATAACTGGGTGTGTGCCGCACTGAATACTGGACGTGTTAAGTCTTGCTCCGCCGTGGAGACACAATGTCTCTGAAGCAGCTAATATCGAACACTGAGGGACAGAAAAAGCAGGCAAAGTATTTCCTGAGCCCCGGGGCTGACATACTTACAGGGACAGACATTTTTGCTGCTGCTGTCACTCTCCTTGGCTCCTGGCTTTTATAAAAAAAAAAAAAAAATGAATAAAAAAAAAAAACCGCACGGTGGTCTTTTTCCCAGATGCTACTTTTCTAACAGAACAAGGGTTTCTTCAAGTGTCAGTCCTGCTTCATCCATTCCGTGCTGCACTCCATAAGAAAACGGCAAACATCCAGCTGTAGGGTGGACAGGGGTTGAAATTAGAGAGCTTGTATATAATATATATGTCTGCAGCAGGAAGCAGGGTTTTGCGGCAGCGGCAGCAGCAGTGCGGCCGCCTGGATGTCCAGCAGAGCCGGCTGTCTCACCTCCGTCCCCCGCCTTCCCGCTCCCTCCGCAGCTCCGCAATTCGGTCACGGACTCCTTCACTTAACCCTTTCAGAAAATGCCTCGACACAAGGTGGTAAACGACGAAGCGATGAGTCTGGAGGTCAAGCGACTGCCACCGTTATGTTGATAGCCGGGTCTGTACCGGGAGTGAAGGCAGGAGAGAACCGCCTCCGCTCTGCCGCTGTCTGCTGCCGCCCGTGCTTCCACAGGGATGAGCCAGGCCAGCCTTAAAGAGACCGCCTCACTGCACTCACCGCTGCGCCGCGCGCACTTCAGCACTCACTTTGGAAACCCACAGCAGGGCACCCCCTTTGAAGGACCATACCAAATGGTGTGTATGCACATTTATCACAAATGATCTATGCGTAACATTAGCTTACAGACAACTATTTTGCTAATCATGCTGCTGCTGTGTTTTGGAGATTTGAGTTTGCATTACATGCACAGAATATATTTCACAATACAACTACATTACCTAACTACACATTGTACTATAATGAAAGAAGTTGTATAATGTTATAGTTATAATGGAACAAGTTGTCACGATCAATCTAATAATGTGAATATTCAATAATATACTGTAGGCTAATAAGAAGGGGTGAGGTTTAAAACTTTAATGAGAGTAGAGTTAGTTTTTTTCTTCTTCTGTCACTCCATGAAGCCAGTGGTTTCATTACACTTTGGAAATCTATTAGCAAACTCTGGAAACGTGCTTGCACTTTGTATTACATCCCAGTGAATATCACGTCTGAATTCATTTCGATCAAAGTTATTATTTCAACAAAAAAAAACACAACATGATTTTCAAAATGCTTAGCTGCCATGTGTATTTGCATCAACATACAGTGACCTCTAAGTTTTCTCAACATGCCATCTTCTGAGGCTGTGCGGTTGCTTACGCAGTCACATGCTTCTGCACATTTTAACAATGTGTCCCAGATTTGACCATTTTAAAACAGTGACACTGACAACAATCACGTTTTGCTATTCATAAACACTCCTCTGATAACAGACAGCTGTGTCAATCAGTAAGTCATTGTAATGATTGGAATAGATTGAATGGATTGATTGTCAGAAGGATGTGCGGTATAAATAGTTGAGCCTCGGCTGCCTTCTCACTCTTCGTGTGTGTGTGTGTGTGTGTGTGTTCTCTGCAGGCACACAATCAGGCTCCCTGCTGTGGTTTAAATAACAGCAGCTATTTTCACCCACTTACCTCACTCACATGTCACACATCCAGCTAGTGATGCTCAGTAACACCAGTAGCTGCTGTGTGTGTGTGTGTGTGTGTGTGTGTGTGTGTGTGTGTGTGTGTGTGTGTGTG
>CALSCE010010634.1:3767488-3779149 GCA_943593645.1 Bovichtus variegatus
GACAGGCAGGTAGGTAGACAGGCAGGTAGGTAGACAGGCAGGTAGGTTGCCATTCCAATAATTTCATTCGGCCCGACTTATTACGCTCCTGGCACAGCCACAAATACTGGATTTTAAAATTTTTTTTTATTACTGTCGGGATGTAAAGAGAATTTCAACAAATATAACAAAAAAAAAATTCTAAAATACTTTACCCACCCTTGCATTAACTGTAAGCTTGAAAGCTCTGACTTCATTTTAACAAAAGGAAAACAGCTTGATACATCGTCATGGCCCTTGTGTTTCCTTTCTTCCAAACAAAACCTCTTGTGGTATATTAAAAATATATGCGTCTCAAAATGTTGATGATGGTTCAGAGGCATACCTGACTTCTTCTCCAGCGAAGTCGAACACTTTGGTGATGGTGACTTCAGCAGGTTCTGATGCTCTCGTTTCTATACTCAAAGGAGAAACCTTCAATACTGAGGAATCCTCCTGAGGATACAAACAAAAGAATCGGTCTTAAAGAGACACAAGGATGACACACACATAATTAATGCTTCATATGCTATATTGTTAATCCACTTCATATATTGTAAGTTGTGTCCCAGGTTAGAGGCCAGAGGAATGTGGCTCTAACAAAACAAACAACCACTTTGTTTTACCCTCTATATATCTGGGTTTAGAACATACTCGCCTGAAAGCACCATTAATAAAGTTAGGTTTAGAATATGGTTCCCTTCAAGTCTTTAAATATGGCACCACCTTGGTTGTAAATGTGGGTTTAGAACATATTTACCTTCTGTGTGGTACTTGACTGTGAGGCAGGTGTGGAGTCTTTGGGTCTGGTTCCAACGTCAGATAGGAAACTCGCCCAGAGGTCATCAGATTTTTTCTTCTGTTTTTCCTCATCATCCCCCCGTACTGGCGTGACTTTTTCCACCTCTTCCTGCGGGGCCTGCTCTGCTTCTGCTCCACCTCCGTCCCCCTCTTCGTTGTCTACTCTTAGTACTCCTTTCTTCCTCTGTCTTTAGATTTTTTTTCAGGGTAAGAGTGAATAACAGCGGTCATCATTTGCATCGTCCACATTGTCCACACATTGTACTAAGCACTGAAAAGTACTCAATGTTGTTAATTGGATAAAAAAATGGTGGACATTACTGCTGAAGAATGTTTATCCAAGATGTTGGGGTTATGGTTTGCGTCGGGTATTCATCAGAATTAAATGGGTGAACAAGGGCCTAATATTTATTCAGCCTCAATTTTTAAGTCATACTGGGGAAAGTGAGAGGCATTTTAGTGTTTGAGTTGGCATTTGATCACAACCATATTATTAAAAGAAATGTCTCACTCATTTATTACTAACGTTAGACTGCTATCTGACCCTTTTGGCCATTTAACAAAATGTATATATCAAGTCAAACCCTTTAACTTAATTCATTCAATCATCAATGGGATTTTATCCCTGTAATCTAAACAACTTTAATAACTACAGGTTTAATGTCTCGTCGTTCTACATCAGGGTTTCACAACCTTGCCCTGCTCCTTACCTTATTTGTAGTTGTCATGGGAATTTGAGTATGACATCGTTTTAAGCCTCCTTCCAAGAGCACGTAGAGGGCTCCAAAGTGATCATATAGTTGTAATAATATTCTTTCAAGCCTCTCACCTCACACCGATGTCCTTTTTCTTCCTCTTCTTCTTGCTGACATCGCCGGGATGTGGCACATTGTCACCCTCATGCAGAGGGTCTTCCTTTTCACACTCATTAATGTCATCCTCACTGAGGTTGTCGTCTGAGGAGAAAGAGAACAGGACGCCGTGGTAATGAGAAGAATAGGAGGTGTTGGCACTGAGATCAATAATGTAGTTCACTGAATTTCATCAAAATCATGACGGTATGATTTAATCATGTCATTGTTTTACACATTTCTGTTGTCCAAATGAATGCTACTGAGGAACCTGAAATTAAAAGCTAACAAAAATAGTTATAGAAGTGTTTTTGTTTGTCGTTTGATTCCATGTAATGCGGAACAACACAGTTCATTTTCACCATCACTACAATTTCCGGAGCTTTCGTTTACACGTACCATACTGTATATCAATAGCATCTGTTTTAGTACTATTTGTTTTAGCATTGAGGTCATAGTTAGTGATGTGATGTGCTGGATATTATGTTAGAGAATGTAAAAGGCAGCCCCATCATGTTTGTAAAGAGGGAGGGAGGGGGGAAATAGAAACACCTCTCAATAAAAAACCATGCGGTCCTGCATAACAACACCTTTAACTATGACCTCAGAGGGTTTAATTCACAAATTTCCGACAATGTCAACAACAACAACAACTGAGCAATATAATTATAATATTGTGCTGTATTGCATGGTGAGTGCTGTTGATTGTAGAGATCTTCTGATGGGTGCTGGCAGTATAGTTGTCTAGAAGTCAGGCTTTTAATAATAGTACACCAGAAGGATGCGAGTTCAATACCAGGCTGCGCTCGTGAGTTTCTCCAGCGGTAAGTCTGCTGAATGACCTGTAATGTAATGTAGAGCTGTACCTAATAAAGTGGCCACCGAAGGCTTAGTTTAGTGGAGCTGAGAATGTCCCTTTTCCTCACGCAGTCTCTAGCTGTAGCTGGTCCATCACGTTCAATGCGCACCTTTTATCTATAGAACAACTAAACTCACGAGCTACAACACCTGAGCCTCCTCCATGCGGTGTGTCCTTTACTACATTACTAACAAGCCGCTGCATTTATCGCAATGTGTTCACCGTCCTTACCTGATGGGACGTAGTCCTTATCTTCATTAGACGAATATCCATCAGAGTCGTAGTCAGAGTAGTTCATCATTTTGGAAGAAAAGCTTTCGACTATGAGTGAAGCAAACAGAAAGGGCTACGAGGCGCCAGTGTGTTTGCTACTAGCTGATGTACTGCTTTCAGACGTTACAAACGTAACCCCCACTAGCTTCAAATGCCTCCTTGCCAACAAAACTACAGTTTAATTCTTGGTCTTTCAATTCAGTGTGTGAAATGTGTGATACGGGGCACTATTGCAGCCCTTCTGATAATTAGGAAATAATATGTGAAGACAACGGCGAGCACAAAGGTTCAAATCGTTCAAACTGTTCGCCTATTGGATCGTTTTCTTTCGTTGCGAAGACCAAGCGATGTTGGATGGGTTAGCGCCATCTACAGGACTGGAGGATACGTTGGGCTGTTTATAACCTGCCTTGACTCCGTCAGCAAGTGTAATCATTTAAAATGAGGCCTACTGGAATACTTGAAAATTAAATATTCATAGTTTCAAAGATATATATATACATTTTTTTCCACCTCTTTTCTTTGTTGTAATACTAGAACAAGTATGCTGAACAGTAAACAGTACAATGTCAGAAAGGCCAGGGGGAGATTACATTTCATATAAAATATTTTTTTGATTTAAAGGACAAACAATCAAGTTGCATTATTTTACCTACTTTGTAAATGCAGTGGGGGGAGACACAGAAATGTAGTCATAACAAATAAAAGCAACATACAACTGAGTTATTTTGTCATACCTAACAAAGATTCAGATATAAAGATGCAAAGGTTTTAGTCATAGGCACAACAGCTACAGCGTAGATTTTGACAATAAAAATCTTAAGTCCCAGGATCCTCCAACAATGCAACATGCAGTATACCTAAGACGTAAAAAAAAAAAAAAATTGAGACGTAATGATGCAAATAAAATGCAGGAATAAGAAATATATAGATATAAAATGTAATAAGATAAAACGTACGTGTTTCCAAAATCACAATAACAATTTTAATCAATATGTCTGGTAATAAAAGGAATACAAACAATATTTCAAAAACTTCTTTTTTTATTACGAAAGGGCAGTTCTGAATAAATAATAATAATAATAATGATAATAATGATAATAATAATAATAATAATAAATGTTTCAGGGAACTAGTCTACAAAAGGCACAATTCCTACCAAGATCTGAATATGTTTTTATTTTATTTTCCAAATAAAACCTTGGTGCTGAAGAATATGATCAGAAAATTCAAAAGCAGAAGGTATTAGATCAGATACAAAATAGCTCAATCATCATCTCCACCATCAGTATGATCCATACTGAAATCTGTGTTCTTACACATTAATTTTATAGGCCTGATTCCTTTGATTATCGTGTTCAAGGTCATCATTCTCGACCCAGTAACAATGTGGAAGAGAAAGCAGAGTGATAGAAGACAGTGGCACAGCCAAAATAAGTTGTTTGTCTTGTGCACTATTTCATTGTTACTCCTGATGAGACAAAACTGTTCAGGCACGGTACTAAGTGTAATGGGCTCAAAAGCAGTTATGCAGTACAGATAAAGGGAAGTGATGATTTACAATCTGTCTAATCTACGGCTTTAATGTGTGCATGAATCAGAGCCACTGACCTGTCTGTAGACGTTTGGTACAGATGTTAGAAATGGTTTACGACCAGCAGAGGATGCTGTTCGGTTAAATGACCTTGGTGGAGCATCTAGAGACTGGAGTGAGACACACACACGCAGACACTTTCACCTACATATCTGCATATTTCATGGATGTTATCTCACACACGTTTTTATTCTAGGCTGCAACAACTGACTATTTTCATAATCGATTAATCTGCTGATTAGTTTCTCAATTATTCTATCAATTGTTTGACATATCAGAGAACAGTATACAGCTCAATTTACTATAATAGTAATACAAGGAAACGCAGGAAATCGCTGATTATCAAACGATGCACACACACACACACACACACACACACACACACATTAGTTTGTTGATGAACTAATCGACTAATTGTTGCTGCTCTAGTTGTTGTTTTGATGTTGTTGGTTAAAACACATCCTATTTTGATAGTACAACATATTGAAACTGCATCTAGTATTGATTTGATTTCCTGTCCCCTCCAGGTGCAGTGAAACACAGTTTTTAGGGTGTCACGATGATGTCTCCGCTCTCTCTGCTGTTTCCTTGTTTAGTTTGTGTCATCTGTCCACCAGGCGGCCATCTGAAATGACTTCCTCATTCACTCATTCACCACTCTTTTCTTTTCATAAAAGACACTCAGCAGTTCACTAGAAACGTATGAATCATTGCCATTCTGTACCATCACTGACATAGAGTCGCACAACGGCAATGTTTGCGTCTATAAAATGTGATGCGTTGCATTGTGGGATTGTTAGCAGTAGTGTAGTGTACAGAGGCACTACTTTTTTCATTACATTGTTGGAATTATTTATATGTAGACAAAACATAGCATAAAATTCACCATCAGAATTGGGACACTTAATCAAATGGCGGTAGGTAGGGAGAGCGGCTGTGGTTCATCCTGTCATCAGCCCTGCTGCAGCCCACCATCCTGTTCGTGCCCTTCTGTGTTTGTACAACCAATAGGCTGTTTGTGATGTGTAAAATGTCAAACTGTCCATGTTGCCAGCAGATCGTACTCCCTATTTTTCTGATGATTCTGCCAGCCTGTTGCTCATTGAAGCTCACCTCACCTACAGGTAGGCTCTGATGTATGTCCAGTCTCTGGTGTCTGCGTGTAGATTGAAAAAAATTATCATGAAAGATCAAAACCAACTATGTGGTAATCTTGCAGTGCTTGTCAAATTCCTGACCCTGTAAATTAAGACCACATAAACCTGCAACTCATCTTACCAGGATAAAACAGACTACAATGGAATGGTAATAGTATTCAATGTTAATTTTCTCAACCAAACACATGCAGTATGCACACAGTACAGGTTATTTTTTTTAGCAATTAACAATTAACAGCAGACAATGTCAATTTAAGTAAGAACATTTATAAAAGCACTAGACTGGCAGAAAAATCTGTAAGTTGCCACTGTGTGGATAGATCCAAGCAACAGAAACACGACTTTAAAAAAAAGAAAAAGGGATGAAGGTAAGGTAAGATAAGATAAATAATTGGATAATGTGAGTGACCATATACAGTAAGCACCCTCATTTGAGTGTGTGCGAGTGTGTGTCTGCATATGAGTCACCTAATGAATGTTGTCGGTTGTTACACAGGACTAAATTACTGGTCGTGACTCATGCTGATCAGTCCAGGACAAATAGTGACCAACGATGGGGAAAAAAGAGAAAAGGGAAAAGGGATTTTCTTAAAACCATAAATATCCCAGAACAGTGTTTTAGGATGACATAGTGTTAGTAAAATAAAGTAGTAGTAGTGGATATCATGTGGGTTAGTGACTAACTTTGAATTGATCACAGTCGCCCATTTTGGTTTAATTAATAACACAGACAGTGTATTAGACAGTAAAGATCATAAGAAGAAAAGAGACATGTTCCCACAAAGAGAGACAGCCATTATACCTTCTCTTCCCAAATAACACATAATTGCTGTGTCACGATGTAATGTGTTTAGATGGCTGGCGTGCGGCTCCATTTGAAGATGACCTAAATGAGGAGTGATTAAGTGTAATTTCCACATATTATTAAAAGCGGGAGGTGACAGAGTGGTGCTCGTCCTCTGCTGGGTTTAGTGGGGAGCACAGCCGATTAGCTCTGTGATCAAATACAAACCAAGGAAGATGACTTGATGTTTAGTTTTGTTTGATTGCGAGGACCATTAGCTGAAAGAGAGTTCAATGAGGAAACTCTGGAGTGTTTACTCCTCTCCAAATAATCAGATTTTTTAATATAACAATGTTACCAATAGTGATGCTGAGATTTATTTAACAAATAAAAAAGAAATGTGAATACACTTCATTTATACAACACCTTTCATGTACACAGATGCAGCTCAAGTTGCTCTGCATTAGTGACAAGACATAAGAATAGAAAGAGCAAAACATTATTTAAAATAATAGTAATTTTGTACATTTCTGAAATGTATGCATTTGAAAATGAAATGTATTCATGCAGTTTTGAGTGAGAGGAAAATATCTAACTTAAGTTACTACTAACTAACTAAACTACTATCTAATTAACAAAACTACTAGCTCACTAACTAAACTACTATCTAACTAACTCAACTACTATCTAACAAATTAAACTATTGTCTAACTGACTAAACTACTATATACTATACTACTACTAGCTAACTGACTAAAGTACTAACTCACTAACTAAAGTACTAGCTAACTGACTAAAGTACTAGCTCACTAACTAAAGTACTAGCTAACTGACTGAAGTACTAGCTAACTAGACATTGTTTGTCAATTTTTTCCAGTTTGCACCACTCGTTTCTAAATAAATACAGATGTCTTTCATTTCCACAGCATCAGTTGAGCACAGATGGAGTAAAACACATATGACAACATTTTAAATATAGCAAAGTGATTTTACTCTTCACTTAACAAGTTGCTCAATGGGGGCATTTGAAGGCTACGTGTAGTTGTACTTCAAGAACAGGCTTTTTGCCATTGGATAGGCCTTGAATGACTCCAAAGTCTTGTAAGGATCCTGGAGGTACTGCACCTCGTCCTCCGCTGCCTGCGGTTTTTTATATACATATACATCAACAGTTGTTTCACTTGTTTCAGCACTGCATTTCCATAATAAGGAGATGAAAGAAAGAGGAAAAGTCAGTTTCGAGGACACAAAGAAGATGAATGAAGAACTTGCACAATAAGCGGCCCTGATCTGGCCTTATGTCACACGGAGGATTAAACTGCTCAGTGACAGATGCTCGTCATCAAACAGAAATAGAATTTTAATCGGGAATGTCTGCTGTTTCTCCTGTTTCTGCTTTTGTGTGCGACTGTGAGAGTTTTAAGACCTCTGATGGATTTAAAGTGTGCGTATTGGTGTGGATCCCAGGATGATCCCAGCCTCTCTAAATGCTAATGATGTGTGTAGGTGAGGGATCGAGAGAGCCCCGCTTTAGACCAGCAGGGAAGCAAAAGGAGTATAATCGACCTACAGCTACTCAGGCTTCCTCAATCACTGCAAAAATAATCACAATGAAGCAAGAGGTTGAATTTTAGCTTCAGATTTAGGAGCTGTATAACCTGAGGAGACCTTCCCTGTGTGCCTTGTATGTCAGAAGATGGGAAGAAATAGTAGTGTAGTTTCCCACCCGTCCTATCCGTCATAAAATCATTGTACTACTCACAAAGTTAAGATCTAATGACATGATGACATCATTAAAAATAAGTCCGACAGGTTAATTACAAACCTCCAGTTTAGACAACCTTATTTGAAGAGAAATCAAAGGTTAACTATAAAATTGTTGTAGGATTTCTGATCCTATAGTTGCGGCTGTTGTGGCACCAACATTATTAGCTTCTCGTTATCCAGATGGCGTAATATCTGGTTGTAAATTCCGTCGTGAAGGATGGCAAAAATTTCTAATTTGGTTTTGCTGTATGTTTGTATTTAGCATCTTCTTGGAAATTTGAATAATTCTTGGTTGTGTATACAACCCTAACCCAGGGGAGAGAGAGGGACATGCATCAAGGGCCCTGGGATGGAGTCAAACCTGGGCTGCTGCATTTAGGACTCAGCCTTGAAACATGGGGTATGCACTCTACGGAGTGAGCTACCAGGGCACCCGTCATTTAACGCTTTGACGAATACAATTCCTGAGAATTATAATTCTAGCGTACCTGTCTGTCAGTGCTGCTGTGTAATTTCCCTTTAAATAACAATAAAAATGAAATAATAAATTCGAATGCAGGATGAAATGACATTTCTGTCGTGTTGTATGTCTCTGTGTCCTGCTGAGGCTGTCCTATTGTGTCCGTCTCTCCAGCTAGCTTTTCCTGGATCCATTAATGATGCTGAAATTGCTCACTAGTCGCATCCTTTTCTCTTTTTTTCTCAGCAAGACCTCTGTTCCTTCTCAAAGAACTGTTCTGCTCCGCTGCTGCCTCTCCTTTGATGCTGAGGACAGCACAGACAGATATGAAAGCAGATCTGGGGCCCTGATGCCCCCCAACCCTCAAAACTCTCACAACTTGGTAATTGGTAAAGAAAAAATAGGCTTTTCCTCGGTTTACTTCTCCCTGAACTTAAACATTGGAGTGTATTTAATGATGTCTGTCTCAAACTCCAGTCCCTTCCTGGCTACGGGTCATTTGCCATGCTATGTCATTAAAAAAAAAAATATGGTGCTGATATTCTGCTTAATTCTCAATATAAATGTATGTGCATTAATGAAGGCTGCAAGAACAAATATTTACTGAGCCTCCTTAAACCTACCTGGTCAAGTGGACTGAATTTAGTTTGGAATTTTTTAAACGACAGAAAAACTAGTGAAATCAGTCTTTCTATAGATGTTTGCCGTTTCTGAGCCCCAAGTGAGTTTATGGCAGGGGGTGGCAGAATCTCTGTGCGGCCTGTTGGGATTTGTCCAACAACTCTTACAAGCCTTAAGTTTTAACTGTACAAAACTGGAATGGAAGTACAATATTCTAATGTAAAAATCATTAGTATTAGTAATATTACCACCCCGTGACCATCTGAAAGTTATGGAAGCTTCAGAAATGTCCTAAGTTCCATTGGTTTGGTACATGTTGGCAGCTAAGACCTTGGTTTTGTTAATATTCATATCCTGATATTTATTTTAACATTTAACAAGACCTATCTGAAGGCCTCAGCCCTCCAAAGGTTTTAACAGACCTCCACTGATGTTACCAGGACCTTTGGAGGACACCCTTCCTCATGTGGAAGATTCATTCCTCACACACTAAGTAATACAAAAACCTTATTTGAAGATATGGATCCAGACAGGTCAATAGTTCACAGTGTACAATATCTATTTATAACTGTCTATCTAACCCAATACAGACCTCTACAGTGGTCTGTATTGACAGCAGTAGGACAAGACTGAGGCAACGCAGAGCAGGATGATCAGGTTCAGAACACGAACTCAACACTCCGACCGATTGTAACTGTATCCATCGAGCGCCACAATGATGTGGCATCAGGCTGATAGAGATACACTATCCCTGTTTTCAAATCCACCAACATCACGTCAGCATCAAGAACAAGAAGCAAGAAATTAGAGGCCAAATCAGTGATCCAAATATAAACCAAGAATATAATAATATAATATAACATAATATGGGAGGGAAGAATATAATGCATGTAAGTATTAGACAGAAAATATTTAGAGTCAAGTTTGTTCCTTTCATGATTATAACATTGTCTCCCCTTTCTATACCTCAACTTTTCATTTAGTGCCGTATACTGAATGTATGTAGCTTGATCACGTGATCATTTATAGCTAATGTTTGTTACTGTACATCACATTACATACATGCAAATGATTAATTAATACTAACATTACCTTTACCTCAGAGTTTTCTTAGTCTTGATTAAGAATGGGGATTGTCATCTTTCTGTGCCAGAGCCAGAAAAATAGCAACATAAATATTGCCCTAAAAATGCTAACATGGCATGGATAAGATAAAAGTGTTACTGATTGTTGTCAGTTTAGAGAAGTCTGAAATTGGCATATTTCTTTTATTGATGTAAAAAAAGGCCACCTCTATCAGAGCTCCTGCATTGACTGCTAGTGACATCAACAGGGAAGTTACAGAAGGAAGCAACTAGAATGAACACATATGTAGCTGATCCTGACCTCATGGCCGGCCCTTAGACATCGCGGCAACTCTGTCTCTCCTTCCATCAAAGCCACAGATTAGAAGAAAAAATGTGAAGTGTTCCAAGCATATGTTAAGGCATTATTTTAATTTCTAAAGCTACGCGTATCTTTATTTTATATCAACAATGGATCAAATGATGACGTATTCATAGTATTGAAACAACAGAGAATTATCAGCAATTTTGCAATTCCATTCAGCTCTACAGAGTTTAGCATCTTTCAGCTCTTTGTTTTGGTTCGACAGTATGCAACTTTTCAGCAAGAAACTCTGATTAAGCCACCGTGCACTTCCTGCTCAGCAGCAGACAGACACAGTCGGAGACAAGCTGGTGAACATAGCGGAGCATTTAGCAGATGAAGAGACAGATATTTCCCTCAGGAGGTGTGAGAGATTAAACAGAGTGAATATTGGATTGGATTGGATTTGCCAGGTGGACACAAAATATGGCATACGGCAACCACAGTATGGTTAAGGATAGGGAAACTTAAAACATTAATTCCATATTGGGCATGATCTGGTCTCATGCATGAAAGTCAAACGCACTACCCATCCACCTCACCGACCTCCGCACCCTTACTTTCCAGCTCTCAACATAAAGAACACACAACTTCCTGTTTGACACTGAACATCGGCACAAGATGTTAATTGTTCCCAGGATATTGCTGACAAGCTCATTCTCCCTTTTCCTGTTCTCCTCTTCCTTCTGTTCCCCCTCTCCACTCTCTTTCACCTACTCTGCCCTCTCCTCTTTGTACTCATTCCATTCCTCTTTTTCTATGTCCCTTACTTGACATGTTACATTTCCCTTCTATTTCTCTTCGTATCATGTCTCGCTGTGTCTCTGCTCCATCATCATCAGGTGCCCTGACTCTGTGGTAATGCCTACCATCATCTCTGATACCAGTGGCCATCATTATAGTCAGTAACAGTAAATCCTCGGGTGGGTTAGGTCAGTGTGTGATGTGTGTGAGAGAGAGGGAGAGAGAGGGAGAGAGAGAGAGAGAGAGAGAGAGGGAGGGAGAGAGAGAGAGAGAGAGAGAGAGAGAGAGAGAGAGAGAGAGAGAG